>JARJHM010000912.1:0-110930 GCA_033356055.1 Carex pumila
ATGTACAAAGAAAAATGCCAACACAATTTAACATTTGTGTTGAGACTCAAGATTTCACTGAATGAATGTTAATTTTTTCTTTTTATAAATAAAAAAAAATAAAAAAATTGGCTATAAAAGGAATACAGGTGTAGGCATGATAATAGCAGTCAATTGCAAGTAATCGTCATTTCCCACAAACGACGCACTAAATTTCTATGGTAAAATGACTCATATGCCCATTTTGGCGCCAAAAGCTTAATAGTCGGCGATTACTGTTTGTCCATTTCGGAACCTCTCCAGTTCTCCTCCTGCATTTTGCCAAATCGCAAACTTAGTTCGTTTTCTCAGGAAATATGTAAACACAATTTATTTTAGTTGCATGAGATGGGAACTTAATGCAAAACGATGGAACACAAATTAAATGTGCGCGCGCTTGTGCGTTTTTTTTTTTTTTTTGGCCAACCATGGCTAAGAAAAAAATAAAGCCCTTAGATAGGGGACGTCTCCATTGATTTATAACAGGAGAAGTATGATCCCCCCCTTAGTGTCCGGATCCCTACAGTAACTCCAAATTTGAGTTAGATCCGGACAGTCCGATCAAAATTCGGAATAGAATTTTCTTGAATATTTTGCAGATTCTGATCGGACGGTCCGGATACAAACTCAAATTTGGAGTTACTGTAGGGATCCGAATCGCAGAAGAGAATACAGAGGGACGCGATCTTTTTTAGCTTTCCCAAATCGCAAACCGGTACAATAAACCGCCTTTCCAATAAACCAAACTCTCTAGTATTGCGAAATTGCTCTCTTCCATTTCTTAAAATCCCTTTTCTTGATCGCTAGAGAGATAAAACGATGAATCGAAATATCGCCTAGCGAGATGATCAAGGACGAGGAGGTTTTGGGGCTAGCTATGAAGCAAGTGGCACAGGAACAGGCTGCAGCAGTGATTGCCACAGAAGATCTCGTTATAAATTTGGAGAATATTGGTAGCGACGATGGGGGAATTGGGGTGGTAGAACGCGAGACCCAGCCATCTAACAAAATAATTGCACTTCGTATGATCCTTTTTTGACATTATCTTCATGTGATTCTTTTTAAATATTGATTTTTGTAGTTTACAGGGCCTGAATAGGTTGCAGCGTTGTAATTTCTTCTTCTCTAGTTTAGCATCTATTTATTCCATGTTTGGCTGCAGAAACGAGCTTTATTCTATGATATAAAACCGATTTAAGTAGGTAATTTTTCCATATTTTTGTTTCACCAAGATCAATTGGGCCTGTTTGCGGCGTGATGCGACTCCATTGTGATTCATTAGTATGAATGCATTTGAGTAATCACAGAAAAAGTTTTATCGTTTGGTTTGAGTTTCAGACTTTTTTTTGGAACAAACGAATTTCCTTTTGTCTTTCTTCTGATTTTTGTTTCCGTACGTCGTAGCTTCATATGATTTTTTTTTTAGGAAGGTGCAATCTGAACATTTTTGTTGCATCTTGATCTTTGATATTAGTGTTTAATTTTTGTTTAGCAAAAGTGGGGTATCGTGGACACCCACCGATTTTCATTAGAAACCAGAAGAGTTTAAGTAGAATATGGTACCCAACAGCTGGTACATAATATAAAAAGAAACATATTATTACTAATTCAGATATTTGTCTCCAAGGGATCCTGTTCCACACATACTTTGAGATGCCACCTCTTGTGCCATACACCTATTCCCTTAAAATCACTGGGCAAAACTAGAGTGCGTTTAAAGTAGTTGGAATCACCTTTACTCCAGAAAGTTGTAAGAGCAAGTATCTTAGCAGCTAAGTGTTGTATTGGCCTTTTATTTTTCTAACCAAATTACCCACAAGGCCACAATACAGCTCCCCTTATCATTTCTAGTAACAGTTTGTCTTTTAAAGGTATAGATGCATCTAATATCCATAAATCATAAATAGATTGACAATTGAAATGATGTACTGTTTCAACATCCCCACAAAAAGTCAAGCACATGAGCCTTACCAACCTCTTTTTGTTAGATTCTTTTTTTTTTTTTTTTTGTAACTACCCATATAAATTTTTTTATTTTCAAAGACAATTTAGATTTCCATGTTATATCAAACTCAAGATTGGGGATACCCCCCATATTCTAACCAGCTATAGTAAGATTTTAAAGTACCATCATTAGACCATCTACATTTTATTTGACCTGCACCATCATCAGTCAAAAGAAAATAATTAATTTGTAATCTTAGATTATTCCATTCTATCAAGTAAATACCTACTAGTTGTCTAGTTGTAGCTATATGAATTCCATCATCTCTAAAAATTGTAGCAACTAATGATATAGTATTGTCTTTCTTTTCAGATATTAATGGCAGAGTATCATCTTTTTTTTTTCAGATGATGAAGATTTGAAAAATATATGCTCATGGTTAGGTGAATATGACACGAAAACCCTTTGGATAGAATCTGGAGATGATTGCTTTGCTGAATCTATGGATCAGATGGAAATTCCTTTTTTATGTGGTACAAAGGACATAAGCCATATTAAAGATAATAAAACAGACCCTCTGAACAACACCTCAGTCCAAATTAAACCAGAAAATGGTAGGTATCAAGAGCCTCATTTGGCAGAGAAGGTGATGGAACATCACGGAGAGATTGTTGAGAGCAGTCAACTTGAAACTGTTGGGGAGGATGGAGGCGAAGCAACTGGAGATATCCCGAACCTTGCATTGGGAAGAGTAAATGACACTGAATCTATCTCTGATGAGAAGGAAGGGAAAGCAAAACTATTAGAAGAAGGAAAAGAAGACCTTGAAGTAGGAGATGATGAAGAAGAGTATTATCTAATAGAAGAGATTGTAGAAGAAGGTGAAGAGGAGGAAGCTGACATTGGAGAGAGTGAGTGTGTACCAACTGGAGAGGATCTGAAAGAAGATGAGGAGCACCGTCAAGTGGTAAAGAAGCAATGCAAAAGGAAGGAGTATGAGGTTTTTGTTGGGGGTTTGCATCGGTGTGCTAGTAAAGATGACATTCATGAGGTTTTCTCTCAAGTTGGTGAGGTCAAATCGATACGCATGGCCATGGATCGATGTTCGAATAAAAATAGAGGGTATGCTTTTGTGCGGTACAGGACAGTGGAACAGGCTAGGCGTGCCCTGACAGAGTTGAAGAATCCTCGGGTTTGTTCTATATGTACATTGATCTATGTTTAACATTTATGTTGTACCATCTAGTGGCGTATTGTCCTGTACTGATGTACTGGTATTTGACCATATGTCTTTTATGTATCATTGATAAACCTTCTTAACACATCTTGATGCAAAGCAAATAGGAAATTTGAATCGAGAACCAGCTATGTACCTACTTTTATTGTTTTAACTGAGTAATTTGCTGTAGGTTGTGCATCCTGATCGAAGTAAAATCCTTCTATGTTTGTTGTTTTGGTGTTTCTAATATGAAGTCTCTCAATCAGGTACACGGTAAAAGATGCGATGTTACAGCTAGCAGGGAAAATGACACTCTTTTTGTTGGTAACATCTGCAAGACATGGTCCCAAGAACTTGTAATTTACTCGTCTATGATATATCCCTTCTTTCTTTCTCTCTTTGAAGAATTCGGTATCAGATTGTGCTGTGGTTTAGTCTGGCAATGACTAGCTCTGTTCACTGAAGAAATATTGATTGTTCTGAAAATATTTCCCTCTCGTTTAAGACGCACGACATATTTGACAGCTAAATTATTGCTTGAAAAAAAAATTCATTCAGTAGCGTGAAAAAACATACCCAGAAAAAAGTATATTTCTTTGCTGATACTCACCGGTATAGTTCGATACCTGTATTTAGTTATGAAATTCTTCAGCTGGGATTATAACCTTCTTTGTGTTAAGTGTATGAGTGCTAACTTTTATTTCTTGGTCAATTACAGTTTAAAGACAAGCTAAAGAGTTATGGTGTCGTAAACTACAAGGAGGTAGTGCTGATACAGGATAATAGATACCGAGGGGCAAACAAAGGATTTGCTTTCTTAGAGTTTTGGTCTCTTGCCCAAGCAACTTGGGCATATGTTCGCCTACATAAGAGCAATGTGGTTTTTGGCACTGGCCATGCTGCAAAAGTTTCTTTTGCAGTGTTTGATAAGTCCGAACGGGAAATTACCTTTCAGGTACACTTTCCCCAAAAAAGAGAGGATAAACAGAAAATAAGATAAAAGAATAAAATAAGTGGTTTATGAAACTGGGTGCTTTTGCTTTTGTACATCTACCTTCTTACATATAACATACTCAGTACTAGTTCAGCTAGAGCAGAATTAGCTGTGCTGGAATTGTCTATTGAAATGAGATCTGGAGTGTGTCTGTTACTCTGTTCAGAGCATTTTATTTCTTGAACTTCGTTTAAAGTACATTAAAAATGAAGAATACTTAATGTTAGTGGAAAATATGCTGTGAAGAAGCAAACGACATGATTTTTTATGCCTACACATAAGATCAGATTCCAATTTGAACTTCGGATATGTTTTTGGCAGTTGGATTAATCTTACTGTTTCTCTCTTGAAACTTGCCTAACCTATTACTGGCCTAACAATGACTGATTCATATATTTTATTTTTGTAATTAGGCAAAAACAGTATTTCTAAATGGAGTGCCACCTACATGGGATGAAGATCAGATTAGGTCATGCCTTCAGAGATATGGGTTCATCGAGAGCGTGAAGCTTGCACGGGACATGAACACTGCTAAGAGACATGATTTTGCCTATGTTACTTTTGATACACACAATAGTGCATGTAGATGCATTCGAGGTATCAATGCTGGGGGTCTCGGAAAAGGTCATCATAAGGTAAAACAAAGAAGGAAATCTGTGTTGATCAAAGACTCAAAGTTGATGTTGTCGTATGTGTGGATGCATGGACTTGGTCTGAATTTCATATTTGCCTTCTATCTTATATTTGTCCTTACATGAGTTGACCTGAACAAATAATACTTAATATCCAAAAACTAAGCATTATTTTATTTTATTAGTCTAGGGAAAGTTCAGATTTCTCTTGATTTAGAAACAATTAGGTATGAGCATCTTAGAATTACTATGAATATTGGTTTTGTATAATTCAATGTCTAAAGTAATTTTCAATACATACTAAAAATTGGCATCGCTGCCTAAAAATGGACACCATTGGAGAAGCTTTACCAAACTCGGGCACAACTGACCATTTTTTATTTTTCTTGATCATTTCCTTGACCTTCATATTGTCTGATTTTGAACTTGCTCTATCAGGTTAGGGTGGAAGCCCAATTTTGTCGGCCACGTAATCCTAGATCTAATTGGAATGTGAAGGGTAATCGTGACTTTTGCTCCAAAGCAAAGTCAACTCATGATTTGCACTTCTCTCCTTCACCGCAAAACCGAACACCTGCACGTATACCCAAGCGCATTGCAGAGATTAGGATACTGCCAACAAGTGATTGTGGATTGAAGAGACCTTTCGGGTTAAGTGACAGGAACCAGGTCTCAGTTTCAAAGAAACCTAAGCGTATGGTTTCCATTCATGGGTCCCCCAGGAGAATGCTGCAAGGTTATCTTTTTCTATATCCGCTTGATATCTTTACATGTATTGGAATTTGGAGGAAAGAAAAAAAAAAGGAAGTTGAATTGTACAAGATGGCCAATTGTTTCACTTGAATAATCACCAAGTTAAATTGAAGCAGCAACATTAAATTGATACACTACCTTTCTTAAAATAAGGTTTGTGCTGTGTACCTATAGTGGTTGGTGCAGTGCTAATATGTGGTGATGAAATCATTACTCAATAATTTTATTGTGTCAACTATTCTAGGAGTTTCATTATATTTTTGTCTGGATTCTATTTGTTACTTGTTTTCATTTCGTTGTTAAGTAGGAAACCCTGATGACCAAATTGCACTCAAATGTGTATTGAAGTACCTGCATGGTTGTCTGATATTCATACTTTTATTTTGAACAGACCAGGACTGCTGTGTGAAGAGAAATGCAAGAGAACACATAGATGCTGAATACAACTCGCATGTCATAGTAGAGCAGCGTCATTCTTTATGCAGAAATAAGTACTGTTATACTTGTGAGCATGTCTACTCTGACCGGCATTCACATTCTTATAACGAGTATTTCAGAAGGGACCCCCATGATTTAAAACATGATATAGACGATTGTTACTGTGAATTCCCCAAGAGAATGGTAAGGTTGCAGTTTGCTGCTGCATTTTTTATTTTCAGTATCTGGTCATTTCTGAGTTGATTGTCGGTAAATAAAAGGAAATGCTAATTAGATTTTTAGCACTTGATTGTATTTTGTTGAAGAACTGAAAGAAATGAGGGTCTTATGGGTGGGTTGGGTTTGGTGTATCCAACCTGCTAGCTGTACTGTTCTGCTGTTGCTTCCCTTCATTGCTTACTAAACTTTGAGGTTTTTCCAATGGTGTAATTTGGTTTAGCATCTTAATTTCAATAGAAGGTTAAAAGTCAAGCACAAATGAGTTGGTTTTGGACCCAATATAGTGGTGGGTCAAAGGAGAGCCCACAGGTGGATACAAGCCACTAAACTTGACTAGTTCTGTGTTAGATTGGTTGGATAAGTCAAAGTTGGCCCCTCTACTCATTTGAAATTGATCCTCATTTGAAAACTAATAAAATAACAAGTTTGAAGAAGCCATAAAAAAGGGAATAAATTTAAGATCAATCAATTTTCTAACAGAAGTCCGTCAAGAGCTGTTATGGCAAAACCAAAGATATCTTGGTTTTTTTTGCTAATCTCTCTCTGTCTCTTTCTCATTGTCATTTTAGGATTGTAGTCCTGATATAAATGAAGATTTGAGCATCCGCCAGTCGAAATTATGGTTTGATTATGCTGCAAGAAACAGCAGGTGTGCCCCCTGTGACACGTCTTCAAGTCAAAACAGGTAAGCATAACTTGCAAAGTAAGTTATTTCATGCATAGCCCTGCAACTCTATCTTTGCTTTGTATACCACCTTGCAGAGATGGTCTTTCTTTATTCACATTTGAAACACTTATATGCAAGTGTCCAAACAATGGCAGTCTTAGGAGCGAAATGCATAGAAAGGCTATTTTTTGAGGTCATTAATTCTTCCCCTACATTTCACCTAATATATATTCCTACTCTATTAGGCTGGAGCTATCTGATGTGACATCTGGAACTGGCAGTAGCATTTATTTTAGGGACAAGATGTATAGAGGCAGTGATGATCTGACCTACTATAGAGGTACTATCTTCTTGCGTAATTATGTTTTCTTTGATGGAATTTCAAACCTTGTACTCACTAGCTAACTACTTGTTTAGGGTCTGATGGCGCTGGTGATTTTCACGGTGCATACATTTCCAGTTCTAGCCGCAACAACAAATATTATTCTCAGAGATCAGATGTGAGCCCTGTTTCATTTTGTATTCACTCTGAACTTAAATTCTTCTTCTTCTTCTTAAATTACGCATTGATATTATTTTTCTTTCCTCTTTCCAGGGTGGTGCTAACTCCTATTTGCCCTTCCATGAGCATAGCAGCTGCTGTAACAGTACATCACGAGGGTAAGAAAGCCAAGAATTTTTGTAGAACCTAGTATAAATTAATGACTTGCAACAGTATCAAAGCATTACAGTACCAATATTGTATATTTCCATGCATGAGGTTGTGTTATTCTCTAAGAATCATACCAGCACTCGTATAAGAATTGAAATGACAAAAAAAGGAGAGAAAAAAAGTATAAAGTTAAACTTGTAAGATTGCCTATATAGCTATCATTTTAAATTTCGCAATCAAATTGGTGTATTATTGCATTTTGTTTTTCATTTCTTCTATCATTTTGATGATTTCCTTTGTATTTATTCCGATACTCATCCAGATGCAGGGATTGTTTTAAGAGAGAGAGCTACAGAAACTTCTAGTATATGTGCACTTTGGACTTAATATAAGAAAGTTGTGGACCCAGCCATACAAGTTTGCTAATGAGCCTCCTTGTACATTGAGCACAAATTTTGTAAATGAGAAACAGCCTGAACATCAAACGGGTCGCTGGTTGACTAGTTAAGCACCTTTGTCTCGTAGATGGATGGATAACTGCAGTTGGGGACTTAAAATTGCGAGCTTTGGTTTTTTGGTGAATTGTTAAGTCCTTGTTTATTAATTATTATGGCTATATATTTAAGTCACTTCTGTAATGCACAAAAATCTTGAATTTGATTATCACGTAGAAAAAGAAAAGGGAGGGTTTGAAATGAATTTATTTGGCAATTGTGTATTGATAAGTTAAGGCGGATGTTTTGGTTGAAATAGTTGTGCAAGTCCTTGTTTAATTTTCGACCTTTCTTACAAGGACTAGAGTTAGAGTCTTGTTAATAATAGGTAGGCAATCAAAGGTTTCGACTATATTAAATGTTGAGAAATCTACATTTCATTCTTTTGTTTTTTCGCCAAAGATGAACAGTAACAAAGAAGAAATGTTGATGCGTAACATTCCGGAGTTTTTAAAAAATGCCCCTTTTTTAAAATATTTTATTCAAAATAACTAGGATTTAGCTGGAATTTTAAATTTATTTGGATTGACACAAATATTTCAAAAATACATAGAATTGACACAAATTTCAATTTATTTGGATTATTTTACAGTAAATTATGAATTTTCAAAGTTCAGTTTTCAAAAAAACTTTAAACAATCAGAACTTTGGCTAGGAAAGTCGGATTTGCGTGTATAATGACTTTTTAGAAAGGAGGAGACTAGACGGATCCAAATATTTCTCCAAGAAGGCATATGAAGCATCAGAATTTCAGAAAAAACGTCGTTTAGTATCTCAAAAATTTATTTTAAGTTTTCGTTTAATGGTAGATGTATAACGATCGGTATTTTGTTTAGTATAATTTAGATTTTTGTAGTGTAATTATTAATTGTAGAATTTTTTAGTTTGCATGTAGAGTAATTTAGCTTTTATATAATTATATTATATATACATATACATATATTATGAGATCGGCTAATAAACAATCGATTGTTCCTAGCCTTCCATACAACCAAATTGTTTTTCGATTTCTATAGTCCAAATGATCTATCAAAACCGTTAAATGTGATCTCCATATTAAAATGTGCGAGGAGACCAAATTTTACATTTTTTGGAATTCTTTTACTATTTATTAAGCCACTTTGAAAATCACTGATCCAACGGTGGCTTAACCGAACAATAAAATCAAAAGCTACCATTGGATCAGCGATTTTCAAAGTAGCTTAATAAATAGTAAAAAAATTGCAAAAAAAATGTAAAATTTGGTCTCCTAGCACATTTTAATATGGAAATCACATTTAACGGTTTAGATCGATTATTTGGACTTTAAAAATTGAAAAACGACTTGGTTGCATGAGAGGCTAGGAACAATTGATTGTATATTAGCTTATACATATACATATACATATATATATACATAGAGTTGGGCTAAAATGAGCCATGGCTCATAGTGCGTTGGTGAGCTATGACTCATTTTAGCCATTTTGAAAATTCAAACAATCGATCTGAACCGTTCATCTTGTTCTCCATATTGAAATGTGCTTGGAGACCAAATTTTACATTTTTTGGAATTTTTTTTTACTATTTATTAAGCATTTTTGAAAATTGCTGATCCGATAGTCCAAATTTTTTTACTGTTTTGAATTAAAAAAAATGCTTAATAAATAGTAAAACAATTTCAAAAAAAATATAAAATTTGGTCTCCAAGCACATTTCAATATGGAGATCACATCTAACGGTTCGGATCGATCGTTTGGACTTTCAAAATGAAAATACGGCGTGGAGTACAAATGCTTGGTGAGCCATGGCTCACCCAAGTCAACCTCTATATATAGAGATGGGCTATGGTGCATTGCAATGTATGGAGGGGTTTGTGTATTGGACCATAAATTTAAAATTTAAAATCCAAATGACCGATCCAAACTGTTGATCTTGTTCTCCATATTAATATGTGCTTGGAGACCAAATTTTACATTTTTCTGAATTTTTTTACTATTTATTAAGTATTTTACAAAATTGTTGATCCAACAGTGGCTTAACAAAACAGTAAAATCAGCAGCCACCGTTGGATCAACAATTTTGTAAAATACTTAATAAATAGTAAAAAAATTCAGAAAAATATAAAATTTGGTCTCCAAGCATATATTAATATGGAGAACAAGATGAACAGTTTGGATCGACCATTTTGATTTTGAATTTTAGATTTATAGTCCAATGCACAAACCCCTCCATGTATTGCAATGCACCATGGCCCATCTCCTATATATATACATATATTATATTTTATATGAGGAGAGTTCAAATGCCTCCATTTTTTGTGCCTCCATCATAACTAACAAATGCTTGGTGAGCCATGGCTCACCCAAGTCAACCTCTATATATATACATATATTATATTTTATATACATATACATATATTGAGTTTGGCTAATTTGCTACCGGAAGCACATCGACCGAGGTGCTTACGGGATCATATTTTAGTATTTGATGTTCAAATAATAAATTCAAACCGTTAAATGTTCAATCTATATTAAAATATGCTTAGAGATCAAATTTTACATTTTTTGGAATTTTTTTACTATTTTTTGGGAAACTCTAAACTTGCAAATCAGCTTAGACCTCAATCTTAGTAGCTCGATGTAATCAAACTGATGGTTGAGGCCGTCCGATAATATTAAGCCCATATGCGAAGTGATCAAAGTAGGAGTCGCTGGTACTGTTTATGATGTCCCTGGGATTGTAGCCCGGAATCTTCTTCGAGAAAATAGCACTATTAAGGTTTTGGGTTCCCACCTTAAGATGATAAGCCGATCTTATTCGCCGACATTCATCCAATTCAATTTTCTTCTATTTTAATTCTATTATTCATTTTTGGCTTTTCTTCGGTGAATCAGTTAGAACCTTGCATGTGGTTATACACCAATCTGATAGGATATATAGGGGACTGTCTAATTTGTTATCGGCAGCATTTTGGTGAGGTGCTTACGGAGTCATATTAGCATATTTGATGTTCAAAAAACAAATTCAAACTGTTAGATACTCAATCTATATTAAAATCTATTTGAAGACCAAATTTTATATTTTAAAATGTTTTTTACGATTTATTAAGCTGGTTTGAAAACCGCTGTTTTCAGTAAATTTCTGCAGCATTGAAAATAGCGGCTTTTAAACCAGCTTAATAAATAATAAAAAAATTCCAGAAAATATAAAATTTGGTCTCCAAGTAGATTTTAATATATATTGAACATCTAACAGTTTGGATTTGTTGTTTGAACATCACATAATAAAATATAGTCCCGTAAGCACCTCAGTCGAAGTGCTTCAGGTAGCAAATTAGCTAGACTCGAAATATAGTTTATACTAACCAAATATTGAGAACATGGAACAACCCAAGAATAAAATCATTCATGGTTGACACTGAAGTTTGTATGTATTTTAGAGTTATATAAGGATAAATACATGAGTTATTATAATTTTAGAGGATAAATGTGTAATTAATAATTTTAGAAAGAGAAATACATAATATTGTAACCTATGGGGTACACAAGATCAATTTATGTACTAATTAAAAGTCTTTCAACTTATTTTCTACGAAATAATGAATTTTGAATATATTTGCTCTTTTATAATCTCCATTCTATTATTAAGCACGTTGAGTGTCCGATCCGCCAACGACTATGATTGAAAGATGAAATTTAAGATTTAATCTCAGCCTTTCAATCACATAATATGTTTTCTTTTAATCAAATATATCTCTTTTATGTGTAGAAGTTTAAATTTAGTTAAAATAAGACTCGCCACATGTACAGCCACACTACATGTTACAATTAAATTTGAGCATCTTTTAGCAAAATTATTTTGCGCGAAATATGTTTCCTTATTTCTCTTTCTTCAATTAAGCAAACTCCACATATATTTTCCTTATTCTCCTTCTTCAATTGAGCATAATAGAAATCAATATTTTTTTCCTTATATCTCCTTATTTGTTTCTATATAAATTCTCATGTCTTGTGCTCAATTGAATAAAAAAAAAATAGGAAACATATTTTATGCAGAATTTTTTTTTATTTTTCATTCTGGTCAATTGATTCAGTTGAAAAATTCTACTCAATTTGTTTCTATATAGATCTCCAATTTTGTTTCTATACAAATCACCCCACGGCTGGAGATTGATATTTTCGTCATCTGTATTCATACAAAAGTTTTATGATTTGTCAGTTTTCATTTTTTGCCATCTGAAGTACAACCAAGATGAATCAAATGCAAGCAACAAAATTTTATGTTCTACTATTAAACTTCGGTTTTGTTAGTCTCTTTTTGTGTTTTCTTTTTATGTTATTTTCATTTATTTCTATAGCTCAACTGTATTGAGCTTTGTTTTTATTTTCTCAATTTGAGTACATTTATAGATTTTTTTCTACTATTTATTATGGATGTTTGAATTTCATCTTTTCATTTTCAATATGCTGGTATTGCACGGTAAATAAATTCATTGTTATCTCAGGAACACCTAAGAAAACAACTTATTTGACTAATCTATAAAATCCCAAAAATTCTCAAAAAAAATCATGTTGATATATTGAGTTATAAAACACTAACTCAATAGAAAAATGTAGTAAATTGGACATGACAAAAAAGACAAACCAGGTTGGCAGGAAAAAATAAATCTGAGGAGTACTTTGCGATATTTATAAAGTATCTATGAATTTATATCATCTCTTGATGTTCAAAAATACAGAGATATAAAAATGACAAAACAAATTGCTGAAATCCATAATACAACAAATTGTGCTATTGACTGAAACATGATCTTTTCTTTTGATCCAAAACTTGAAACTTGACAAAAATGTCTTAAAAGTAAAAAAAAAAAATTTGCTAATTTTATTAGTTTTCAATTGGAGCATTTATAATCTATTTTTCATATTTTGTTTGTTCATTTTCAGAAAATGTTGGACTACATCAAAGAGGATCACACTAACAATTATACTTCAAGAATTTTTTCATGTTATATTTGATCTATTTTTTTTATTTTTGTTGTTGTTTCTTTTACTGTTATTTATTATTTTATTATTTGTCTCTTTTTTTGTAATTTTTGTTTTTTATTTTCATTTATATATTTTTTTTTCTTATTCTATGTGAATGTAGCTTTATCTGTTGAACGACGACCCTTCCACTCTGTATCGTCAAATTACTAAGGGTCTTTTGAAGTTCTATTCAATCTTATAATTTATCCCCGTTGCAACGTACGGGCATGATACTAGTATTTAGATGCATGGTTGAGACTAATATATTTTTTACCTTTTTTGGTCCAATTTTTTTTATAAAAATGTGTCATTTATGATTTTTTTTTCTGTCAGCATATGTTTCCGTTGCAATGCATAGGCACAATACTAGTATATAATTATACCAGCCTAATAACTCCTACAATGCTGCTAGCTTTATATGGATAAGTGGTACATCCCGGCCATCTGATTAGGATCGGAGCTAATCCGGCCCACATCTATGATGCACAGGATCCTTTGATATTAGTGCAGATCTTAATGGGACGGCCCAAATCTATTAATGCACGTTCCGTTAATGCAGAGGATAGGAGTTTGATCACTATTGCCTCTCCGTCCTTTTGGAAAGTATTAATTAATTGTAACTATATATAGTTAATTATGAAAACATTAATTATTACCCACGTGACCACATGTAAATTAATTCTACTATTCTCTAATCATTCATCCCCCACCTTATCCAGTACTATTCTAACAAACTCAATAATGACAAAATATGCTATTATTTCCTCTTCACTGTTTCAAAATTAGAAAAATATGAAAATTCAAAAATAACTATCGCAACTATTTTGTCTACCTCCTCTCTCTTTCTCTCTCCTTCCTGTTGTCATGACATAAATTTACAATTTATTTTTTGTTACAAAACCTTAAAAAAACACTTGTAATTAACAACGCATCGTGTGTTCATGTGAGGTTGTAATTAACACGTAAAATTGCATAAAAAACTTGGTCTATTGACTTTTGAATTTGACATTCCTTGTACCGTTTTCATTGAATCTATATACCAAGGAAAAAACCTTGACATGACTTGCAAAATATTCCATATGTGAATTTAAACTTGATTCAATCTCATATGTGATAATGTTTGTAAAATAATGTGATCCTATCTAACTCGATACAGTTTCAAATCCAAAATATCCAAATTAAATAATTCATAACTTGACTCTAGATGGAGAATTTTTATAGTTGAGTGGTGTGGAGAAACAGAGGGTAATATTAATGGTCGTGTATTTTTGAAAGCAGCTTCAATTCTATATATATGCTTCAATTTGCAAGAGAGATAGAGTTTGCGAGGATTAAAGAAAGCTTCAATTGCGACTTAGAGCAAGAGAAATGACGATAGTACATATTTGACAAACTCAGTCGAGTCGGCCGATTTGGACCGGAATCAGACCAGACTGAGCTGATTTTGGACCAATTTAAGCGGAGAGCGAGTTTTAGAGGTAAAACCGGGTTGAACCATGTTGAATTGGTCGAGTCGGCCGAGTTTGCACCGATTTCAGATCAGATCAAATACTTGATACATGAATTATTTATACTTGTATAACGAGGTATGTATACTTGATATTAATACTTTGAAACATCATCGATTACTATATGGAAAATAAAATGATAGAGTTTGTTAAATACAAACACTTGATACATAAACTATTTACACTTGCATGACAAGATATTAATACTTGATAAGTTGATATTAATACTTTCAGATATTATCTAGCACCATTAAAAAAAATAAAATTTTATATAATCTGTTTGGTACAAATATTTGGCATATGAACTATTTACACTTATATGATAAGATATAAATACTCAACGAGGTATGAATACTTGCATAACGAGGTGTGGATATTTGGCTGACAAGGTATGGATACTTGCATCATGAGATATGAATACTTGCGCGACAGACAACCCGAAAGTATGTTATCATGGATCTCATTTGGAATAGAAAATTACGTAAAAGACGTTTGTGATTTTAAATTTGTAAAATTTTGCACAGATCGTCGAAAATATTAGTGAGATTGAACGGAGAAAAATAATCCACCTCTAAAAAACTTGACATATGAACTATTTACACTTGCATTATAATGTATAAATACTTGCACTACTTAATAATAATATTTACAGACGTTATCCTATGTCATATGGAAAAAAATTGATAAAATATGTCAGGTACAAACACTCCAGACATGATTTATATATACATGCATTATGAGATATGAATACTTGAACGAGGAGGTATAAATATTTGCTCGACAATATATGAATACTTACATGACAACGTATTAACAACGATGTATGAATACTTGTATGATGAGGTATGAATACTTGCACGACGGACAACCTGACAGTACATCATCATGGATCTCATTTGAAAGAGAAAACTACGTAGAAGATGTCCATGGTTTTCGATTTGCAAATTTCCTCACAGATCTTCATAAATATTGACGAAATTGAATGAAGAAAAAAAATCCAACTCTAAAAACATGTAGAAGATGTGTATATGACATATCCAGTTTTTTTTTTTTTTTCGAAATACTTGGTATCTTAGATATGAATACTTGATATATTATATATTAATACTTGCGCGCATAGGTATCCATATTTGCACGCCTCAGTTATAAAATATGTCAAATATTAGGTGGTTCTCCAAGTAATTAATGATTGCACGCGTTAGTTATAAAATATGTCAAATATTAGGTGGTCTCCCAAATAATTAATGAAGTACAGTTAGTTAATGGTACTCACAAGTAGTTATTGATTGGGGGATGAATAGGAAAAATTAACTGGGTGATAGTTAGTCGATCCCAAGTTAATAATAGGAGAGTGTTATGCTGAGGACAATTTTTCTAATTTTGAGAGCTAAAAGAATCTTTTTTTTTCAAAATACCGATTTTATCCTTCTATTATCTCTCTAATTCAATTCATAAGAACTAATTAAGGAAATAAAGAAAAGTTCCCTTTTCTTCCCAAGTGATTGGCGCATGGAACGGATTCCACTTCCTTCTTGATACATATTCTTATTATTTCTGTTGCCAAGATATCTTATGAATCTTTAAGCGTGAAACTAAACCAAACCAAAGTTCACGTCATAATTAATCGACAATATTGCCCACTACAAAACTACAAGTTAACAGAAAGTAGTGTTGACCAGTCAAATTAAAATATGCTAAGATAAAAAGCAACCAATTTATGTGCTTTTTTTTTTTTTTTTCTTTTTGGCAAATTGGACAGTAGGCATTCATTCAACAAGAATACAGATACAATACATCAAGTTTGAGGTCCTTTAATTCACAAAGCACAAAAACCATAATATCATATGCATAGTATTGATAATGCTATTCTGCTGACTGCTTGCCTCTAGAAAACTCAGAAAAAATAAATAGGACCACATGAATAATATTGATAATGCCAGCTGATGGTGCCGCTGAAACACGAAGAAAAGTGCAAGTGTGGATGCTTTGAAAAACCCGTACCAATAATCGGATCCCGGACCTTTACAGCAATGTAGAAGTTTCTCCATTTAGTAGGTGTTGCGCATTATACCAGCAGGTGTACCGCAAAGAACCCGTTCCTAACCCAAAGAACCAGTAGTTGAAATAGCCCTGTACCAGAAATTGTATCAATCATGAGCCAGAGGCTAGCCTCTTACCAGAAAGTGTACCAGCCGTATACCAAAAGTTGTACCGGCCATCCGTAAACTTTAAATAACACTCCCTCCAAGGAAAACCAAAAGACTACACAGCTTCCCAGCAATTACAATGAAGATTGTTTTGGAGGAGAAGATATCACACATATCTATATGAGTGTAGTCGCATGGATAGCTATTTTTTTCTGCTCATGTACAATTAGTTAGAGAATTGGCTAGTGTAACTAATAGTTAGTTAGCCTAAGTGGCTTGATGTAATAATCTATATTCATGTCCTATTTTATCATTTAATTTCCTACTTAATCAAATTAATCATACACAACTGGAGTAGGCGAAGAAGTTTAGACTTTAAATATAGAGATGAAGAAGATGAAGTCTCTCTTTTCTTTTTTCTTCTCTTTTATTCAATTTTGCTCATTCAAAGGGAGATCTTCATTTAAAATGAAGAGGTATATTTGTCTAAATTACAAATTTAGTGAATTAAAGGACACAAAAGAAAGGATATTAAATTTTTATGGGATATTGGATATTAAGATGTTTTCATGAGAAAATTGGCTATTTCAAAAGTTTACATGGGTACATTAGAAAAAATTTTCAAAGAAATAATTTAATTTTTCTTACAGTTGAAAAAAATTTGGCCTGAAAAAAATGTTGATATGGGTTATTTGTCGCGGTCTTTCTAATAAATTCAATTATATAGTATTTTATCTATTATTAAAGAAATATGAAAATATTTCTAATATGTTAATAAAAAATAAAAAAAATCATAACATCTTCTATTTAATTAAAATAAAAAATCAGAAAATTCTATTTTTGATCAATTGTTTACCAGAAACAGGATTTTAATTTGTTGAATAATTTACCGTACATAGGGCTTATTTTCGGTAAATTATTTACCAGAATTGGTAGATTTGAAATTTTATTCAAAACGTGTGTAGATTTGAAAATTTTATATTTTTTATATTAAATAAAAATTTCGAACCAAACTGCCCATTTTTTCTTGGGATAAGAATTTGAGGAATATCTGAAAATGGTCATTTTGTAATTTATTAATGGACTAGAATTTGCAGGGATATTTAAGTAATTTTATTTTTAGTAGATAAATATTTGTTCAAACTCACAATAATTTTTGAATTAATAGAGCAAAGCAAGCAATTACAATGAAGATTATTTTTCTACTTGTTCTCATTTTGGTTTTTTCCCATACATAATTAATTAATTTCATTTCATATATATGTTGTTAATTAATTATTACAGCTAACTAGCTGGAACTATATACTAATTATTCTTTTTTGTTTTCCAATGAAATAAATTTAATTAGGTCCCACATCAACAGTAAGTAAGTCTTGTGATGCAATGGAAGCTTTCCCAGGGTTTCGTTACACTCCCCAATTGTGCAAACGAAGATGTGTTAAATATTTATTTATTTATTTATCACAGTTATATAGGCAATGACATTTGTTGTCTTGACATTGACCGCTGCTTCTGAAATATTTTATAACACATCTTCGTTTGCACAATTGGGGAGTGTAACGAAACCCTGGGAAAGCTTCCACCGCATCACAAGACTTACTTATTGTTGGTGTGAGACCTAATTAAATTTATTTCATTGGAAAACAAAAAAGAATAATTAGTATATAGTTCCAGCTAGTTAGCTGTAATAATTAATTAACAACATATATATGAAATGAAATTAATTAATTACGTACCGGAAAAAAATCAAAACGAGAACAAGTAGTAAAACAATCTTCATTGTAATTGCTTCCTTTGCTCTATTAATTCAAAAATTATTGTGAGTTTGAACAAATATTTATCTACTAAAAATAAAATTACTTAAATAATTCTGCAAATTCTAGTCATTAATAAATTACACAATGGCCGTTTTCAGATATTCCTCAAATTCTTATCCCAAGAAAAAAAGGCAGTTTGGTTCAAAATTTTTATTTAATATAAAAATATAAAATTTTCAAATCTACACATGTTTTGAATAAAATTTCAAATCTGCCAATTCCGGTAAATAATTTACCAAAAATAAGCTCTATGTACGGTAAATTATTCAACAAATTAAAATCCTATTTCTGGTAAACAATTGATCAAAAATATAATTTTCTGATTTTTTATTTTAATTAAATAGAAGATGTTATGATTTTTTTATTAAAATATTAGAATATTTTCATATTTCTTTAATAATAGATAAAATACTATACAATTGAATTTATTAGAAAGACTGCGACAAATAACCCATATCAACATTTTTTTCAGGCTGAATTTTTTTCAACTGTAAGAAAAATTAAAATATTTCTTTGGAAAAATTTCTAATGTACTCATGTAAACTTTTGAAATAGCCAATTTTCTCATGAAAATATCTTAATATCCAATATCCCCATAAAAATTTAATATCATTTCTCTTATCCCCTTTAATTCACTAAATTTGTAATTTAGACAAATATACCTCTTCATTTTAAATGGAGACCTCCCTTTGAGTGAGCAAAATTGAATAAAAGAGAAGAAAAAAGAAAAGAGAGACTTCATCTTCTTCATCTCTATATTTAAAGTCTAAACTCCTTCATCTACTCCAGTTGTGTATGGTTAATTTGATTAAATAGGAAAAAATAGGACATGAATATAGATTATTATATCAAGCCACTTAGGCGAACTATATATAGAGAAAGGATTATTACATCAAGCCACTTAGGCTAACTAACTATTAGGCTACCTAACTATTAGGCTAACTAACTATTAGTTACACTAGCCAATTCTCTAACTAATTGTACATGAGCAGAAAAAATAGCTATCCATGCGACTACGCTCATATAGATATGTGTGATATCTTCTCCTCCAAAATAATCTTCATTGTAATTGCTTGGTTTGCTCTATTAATTCAAAAATTGTTGTGAGTTTGAACAAATATTTATAGTATTATCTTGTTGTTCTATTTTTTTTTTTAAATAAAATTGTCTTGCTTTGTCACCTTTAATTTTTATATACCCGCGTCCATTGATATTTATAGGGAGAATATCACTAATTAAGTTATGTTTTGAATTGGCAAGCTGATTGAATTATAATACTATTCATTTGAATAGTATGAATTATATATTAATTCACTTGTTCAAATTATATATCAAATTAAGTTCAACTATATATACAGGGTTGCAAGGACACCAATTAATAGACAAAATTAAATCAAGTTATATATATATATATATATTTAAGAGATATTATATATTCATTTGATATTGGACACTGACATAGTGACATTTTTTCTTATAATTAGAGGATTCATATATACACATGACAGAACCTTATTAATAAACTAACACAATATAATTAATGCTCGTACATTGTGAGCTTGTATGATCACTGATCAATTTTGTTTTATTACTATATATCTTAATTTATTTTATTTATTGACACTTGCTGATTTCTTACAAGTGTGAATCAGTGGATAGAAGAGATGTTGAGAATTGGTCATTTGTGGATGAAAGAATGGGAATTCGCATTCTCTGAGATATTTCAAACTTTTTTTTTTGTTGGAAAATCTCAACCGTTCATACTTTGAGCACATCTGCCATATCCAAAAAAAAAAAAAAGAGAGAGATCATATTGCAATTACTGTTACTGGTACCATAAGATATAAAAATACTAAACCATACAATAAAATTGCTGAGGCTGAGCATGTCGTGCTCAGGCAGCTCAGCTATTATTATAGCACCGTAATATAATATTTACTATTATGGTCTTGAAACTGCACATTATTGGTATCAACATCCCTGAAAGTGTGGAATTCACATCCTCTTCAATACCTGATAAGGGAATCTTTTACAATTACTAGGTCTGAACCGTTCTTTTTAACTTGACACCAATCTCAAAGCCCAAAAATACTGCCCTCTATTGTGGCCCGAATATCAAACCAGTTGAAATTTAATCTCAAACTGTAAAGTGAGGATAATCCTTTGCAATATCGGAGAGGATACGGATTCGAAAGTGTGACAGATATTAATAATTATATATTTTTTGGAATTTTTTTACCAATTCTTTTTTTTAATAAAAACATAAGTTTTCAAACTAGCTTAATAAATAGTAAAACAAATTTCAAAAAATATAAAATTTGGTCTTCAAGTAGATTTTAATGTAGATTGAATATCTAAGGGTTTGGATTTGTTGTTTGAACATCAAATACGCTAATATGACCCCGTAAGCACCTCGCTGAAGTGCTGCCAGCAACAAATTAGACAGTCCCTACATATATTATATTATATATACATATATTATACATATATTATAAAAAAATGAGTTTATAAAAAAAAAACCAAACCGTGGATATTTCTTTCTCCAAAACCCTATTTACAGTGCAAAAAAAAAAAAAGTCCTAACAGTGAATTTTTTCCACTAGTCCAAATTTAAATTCCGGACCGTAAATTTTTTCCAAGGGTTGAACATTTTTAAAATTCCAGCTGAAATTGGTTATTTTTAATAAAATATTTAAAAAAATGAGTATTTTTAAAAACTCGGCGTAACATTGCAGGAAGAACAGGAATAATGAAAAACGGGGTATATCATTATATTCTAGAAGCAATAAAGTTTAATATAACGTCTTAAAAAATACAAATTCTAATCTATACTAAATCAATTGGAGAGACACAAAGAGGTGGTGAAACAGGGGCGATTTAGAAACTCAGCTTTTGCTGATCTGGCACGTAGACTCTTGGAATCCATATCCTCGCCGCTACCGTAAAAAAGAATTTTTTACAATTACTAAAAGAACAGTCCAGATTTACTTCCGACTGGTGCCTCTTCGGGATAATGCGGGGGCCAATATTATTTGTTTTTTGAGATTTGTACAAAGTAAAAAAAAAAAAAGTTCGCATCCACTAATTCTAAAAGATTCTCTTTTACGGTACCGAGGAGGATTCGAATTCTATAAGCAGCATCTTACTTCAACCACATACTACATAAAAGCAATTCTGCATATGAACAACCTATATTTAGGCCAAAAAAATAATCATGAAATACCGTGAGTATAGTTATTTTCATTGCAATGTACCAATTCAGAGGAATCAGAAACTGAGATTGAAGAACCGAATAAGTATTATGTAATTTTATTTTATAAGAAAGACTAATAGTATTAATTTTATAAATAATAAAAATGGAAATTTTCAATTTAAAGGGGATGCTGAGATCCACCCCTGTATTTAAAGGTCTGTATGTTGATACTTGAAAGTATGGACCATGTCAATTTACGGCCGAATCATGTATATATATATATATTTTTTGATTAGAAGGTAAATGCATCTCAGAGACGGGGACTCATACTAGTGATACCACTGACTAAACCCGTGAATATATGAAGTGTTTACTTCTTTGAATCATGTATAATTAGTACCAACTCTGCTGATTGAAGTGCCAATCCAGGATAAATGAAGTGTTTACTTGGATATATTTAAGTGCTAATTTAGTACCTAACATTATCTTTAAAATGTTACATATATGTAGATAGTTATGATCTTTAGTTATATAAAAGTGCATCAATTTTATCTAAATAGATTGTATGAGCTTCAAAGAACCTATAAAAGATTGGTTAGAATTCTTGAAAGAAAAGTGAAGGTCTAGCCTTCAAGTTTCATAAGATTGGTTAGAACTTAATTTGACATAAACTCCCATTGGGGGTCACCTCAGCCACCAATAATTGCATTAAAAGCCTCTCTCAGTGAATAATTACAATTTTATCTAACTTGCGTGGAAAATAAAGTCAAAATAATAAACACGAAATGAGTCATGTCACGTCACAATATCATCCACCTCTGAGTTGAATACAAAACTTGGAAATGTAGTTGTGATCTCCCTGTTTCACGATTGATGCTGACTGCCATTAGTATATTCTAAATCCAAGATAAAAGAACATACATATATCTATTTTAAGCTACAGAAATTCCTATGTAAGAGGGAAAGTATGACCCGATGATATGTAGAGGAAAGATTATTAGGAAGAGTCATTATTTGGTTCAGATAATATAGCATAAAAATGTGCTTACTTGAGATAAGGAAGAGTCATTATTTTCATGAGAGAAGGTCTCTTCGAGACAAAATGATTCCATTCATCCTTGTCTATTTTCCCATCTTCATTCCCATCTATATCTTGAAATGTCTTTTCCCAAATTTAGAAAGAAAAATGGAAGCAATTAGCACATGGCATGGAAGAATTAATACTCAATAAACATATATTATATTTGTAACCGAGATCGGATGTTCAATGGGGTCATACCTTGTCCAGAATCGCCTCAATAGTTGCATCAGACAATCTAATTTCCGATTCCTTTTGCAGTGCATCTAACATTTCCTTCACCTAAGAAATAATACAATATTAATTATTTACAATCTGATATTTTAACAATAATCATGGGAAAAGAAAATTGCTTCTACCTCTGTTCTTTCAATGAAGCCAGTATCATCCAAATCATATAGCTTGAATCCAACTGTATTGCCAAACAACAGTTGTTAATTAATGTGAAAACATGATGATTATCCCGGATGAAATTCATACATGTATATACTTATGGCACTAGAAGCACTTTTGATTACAACATCAGGAATAAATAATCATTATTAAATTACTTCAATTACAATTAAAAAACATGCATAAGTTGGGTTCCATAAGATTGAAAATTGCAAAAGAGGAATAAAAAGAGTAATATTTTAAAGTAGGTCGGAATAGTAACTGAAAAGAGAGAACAGGAAGACTTACAATTGACTTTTTCTTCAAGTGAAGTGTGTGGATGGAATACATTAAGAGATTTAACAAAGTCACTGAAATCAAGTGCACCTCTGTGCTTTAGATCAAACAATTGAAAAATCTGCAATTTTTGGAAAAACAAATCACCCTATATTTTTTATGGAATTGAAAGAATTTATGAGGTCCATAGTTTGTGCATCGGTACTTTGTTATGTTTGTCCAATTTTAATTTATATTTAACATTTGCTTGATTTCTGCATTTCTCTAGATACAATTTGATATTAACAATTTTTTTCAGTTGATCCATCATGCCTGGCTATTACAGGTATGGTAATATAAAGTGCATAATGTGACTGACACGATTTCGCCATCAGGAATTCTATTCCATGATCCAAAGATTTTATCTATCAGAAAATCATATACCTTGACTTCAAAATATTGCCCACCCATAAGAAACAAGGAAAAATAATAATAAAAGGAAAGTTTAGATTCAGGGATTCTACCCGGTTGGCAAAAAGATTTTCCTTTTTACTGTTCTTGAACAATGCAAGTTGAAACTCTTCCTGCATAGAAAGAAGAAACAATCAATTTTAACATAATATTTACCAGAACTGCTGAGATATTCTTGAACTGACCGTGTCATCAATTGCTTGTATTAAAATTTAAGGTCTACTAGATTTATTACTGGAGAGTAATATCATAATTAAAAAAGGAAAAAACTCAGTCCATCATCATATGAATAGAGACAGAGGCACAATTGCACAAAGTATAATATTGAATCACTATGCATTTAACTTTGATTGTTACCTTGCTTATGAGACCATCATCAGCCATGGCGCCACTAATATCTTTAAACATTTCAAATAGTGCTTCGACTTCACTTACAGTAACTACAGAATTCACAAAAAAGCAGAATGTCTCAAGTCCTGTTTTTCAAATCATAAATTACAATTTAATACCAATAGATAGTCAATATTTGACCAACTTTGGTTTTTCCAGTAACATCAACAGCGAGAACCATTTTCTAAGAAATGACATTAATCCAATATGAAATCATTAATCAACTACATGCACGAAAATTGTAAAAATACAAAGATAAAAGGAGGAGAGACAGATCAACAGAGATGAAAACTTACAAGATGTTTGCGAAGCAAGCCCTTTGGGACCATCGTACCCTGGAAAATGCTGCTTAAATCTTGAGGGATAGCAGCCCATTGAATCAATCAAAACCCTAGCTCCTCAAATTCAAACCACCAAACCAATCCTCTTTTCACGATCCAAAGATCTGAACAAGCACGAATTCACAGTGTTCCTTAAAATGTACTATAAGATAGAACTATAATAAGCAAAACAGTCATCACTAAATTGAAATCACAGATCCAGGAGAAAAATTCTGAAAAACCCTAACCTTAGAAAAGAGGAGAGGGATATGGAGGCGACCTCGATACAACAGGTGGAAAAGGAGGAGAAACGAGAGGTGAGGTGATATGATAATGAGGAAAGTTGAGTTGGGGGGAAAGAAATGACTTAGGAGGTGGGACCCGTAGATCGGACCGTTGGTATTAGATCTATTTGTTTCAACGGCAGAGATAGTCTCGGATTAATGGGAATGACGGTGGTGGTCGGTGGGGTTGCATAGGCCGTTATATTTTGGTAATGGCTTCCATAGACTTGGAGCACGTATAAAGCCGCATGATCTGAAGGAAGTTATTAACCTGTTGAGAAAGTGAGTCCTGTTTTATGATTCTTATTATTCGTGAACGAAAATGATCCGGGTGCATCGGTTCCTTACTATGGTAACCGGATGGAAATCAACACGTGGCGGGAAACTAGTGAGATACGCGTATCGTTTGGCGCGGCGCCTGGTGTACAGGTTGAAGTTTGACTGTAATCAATTCGTTGACTGGAAATTTGAAAGCATTATTTACTGGGATAAATAAAAAGTAAAATGAAATTGGGCTGGAGGATGTGTAGCCAAGCTCCATTTTGCACAGTTCAAACATAAAATCTCAAATGTCAAACAAATATTATTAATAAAGTGTTTTTTGACGTTATCAAATGTTCAAGAAAAAAAAACTTCTTTAAACTTTGAAGGATTGCTCATCATTATCTTGAAATTTTAATAGGTTTTGGAGATAACTTTCACTTTTTGCAGTATGAATTAATGTGGATTGTTAATCTCAGATTGAATTGACGTCATTTTCAGGGAAAAACCAATATTTATTAACGTCATTACTTTTTTTTAATGGCTATGAGATCCCCTTGCAAATAAGCTCAGTATTACATGTATGAAAATTTTAATGGCTCGTTGTCATCCGAATTTGTCAAGTTCTTGGATTTTTAACCATATTCGTACGTAATGCCACCCTTGAAAGCAAAATTTCAGAAGAAAGACCTTGGTAGCCCCCTTGTCAAGCAATTTGATATTACAAAGAATGGTATGTTTTTTTGTTGCAAAAAGTTGGTTGATTAACTCTTATTGATCCATCGTAAGTCGTGGAATTGCTATCCTCTGCGGAGTTTTTTCGTGTGGAGCTGTGCGGTGTTTTTAATCTGGTCCGTTCGTTTTGGATCAGACGGACTGAATTAAGGGTTCATCAAATTTTGAGTTTTTTTAAATTCGCACAAGATCTGATTTGGTCCGTCCGATTTAAAACAAACGGACTAGATTAAAAACACCGCACAGCTCCGCACGGAAAAACTCCGCAGATGATATTTTTCCTAAGTCGTGGAGATTTGGTTTTATTCTAATTGGTCTCGCTGTTACCATTCCCTACATAAAACCCGAATTTGTATCACCTAAGGTAAAACAATATTTATGTTTGGATCTCGACCATCCAATCAGAATCTACAAGATTATTAAAGTTGTCCCGTGTGTTCCATCTCAAATCGAATTGGTCTGGATTTTGATTAGATAGTCATGATTCAAACAGAAATACTTTGTGGATTCCATAAAACCCAACGGAGTGCACTAGTCCAATTGTATAAAAGGACATTAAAATAAATCAATGACAGAGCGACATGAGTTTAAGATGAGCCATTTGCTTACTCCTTGAGTCCTTGTTTAAATTTTTTTCAAAATACTTCTTTTTTTATCTTTTAAGAAGAAAATAAAAATATGCTTATTTTTAAAATAATTAAAGAATTATATCTTACTCTGAAAATTTTGACATATTATATTCTATATTCTGGCTTCTCTCCCGAAACAAATTGAGCTGGAAGACAAAATGAAAAAGAATAAATGTCAACAACAGAGACGAAATTTCTAGACTATAATTAGCATCTCTCAATTTAATTGTCTTCTATTTTTATATATATTTTTTTATTAAAGATCCCGGTACATCTCAGTATTTTTTAGATGTTATTTTTGAGAATTCAACTTGTATCTCTCCCATAAAGAAGAGAGATATAAACTCATGCCACTGCACTAAATCTGCAGATTTAAAATTGAAAACCAACATCTAAGCAATTTTAATCAACATATAAGCTATCAAACTTTCACAAATGCCAAAACATCAATGAGGTAACCACAGAAAAACTACCCAACGAGTGCAGAACTCATATTCACATAAGATTAAAATAAAAAATATATATATTCACATAAGATGATAACTTTTTTTAATGATTAAAAATAACCATTGCCATATTTTCACCTTCCTTAATCACGTTAATACTAAATAAAATAACTTAATTTGTAACTAATTTTTTTAATTTGAAATAACTATTTGATATCCCTCCATTCGAAATGAAAACTCGAGAGAAAAAATGGCAAGAAAAATGATGCCTAAGCCTTTTCACCATCCCATCTGAACCAGTTCACCAAACCAATCCATCCATTTGCTTTGTTTTGTTCTAAAACTTTTTTTTGGATCGAATCTAATTAAAATCTAGTTAACATCAGTTTAATTATCACATCAAGTATTTTATGGGGCAATTTTGTAATTTTAAGTTGCATTGTAATGAAATGGGCCCAAGTGCCTTATTTAAAAAAAGGGTTAATTTCTCATGTACCATTCAAGAGTTGTTGAATTTCTTATTTACCCCTCTACTTTTAATTATATCTCACATATCCCTCAACTCTTATTTTTCTTTCCTATTTAACCTTTGAATTAATAACCCAAAATTAAATATTATCTAATTTTTTTTTTCCATTATACCCTTATTCTTTCTCTTTGATTTAAATTTTACAAAGAGCACCATTGTTGTGCATCCTCATGACTCTTGAGTTGAAGTTTTGATGAGAGATTCCTGAGCCAATTGCAAGAAGACCAGTTGCAATTTAAATTCAGAGCTTGCACATAAATCTTGCAACAATGCATTAGACATAAGTTTCCAGATTTTAAATAACTCAAACTAATCGATTTTTCTTGAATGCTAACTATAAAAATTCATCAAGTTCAAACCCAATTGACAATTTACTCTCCACTACGTCTTTCGATCTTCAACTACTTAACGACCATATCGCGCAAATTAAAATAAATTCTAACTGTTTCTACTGAAACCAAAATTTTTATTTTTACCATTAAAAAAAAAAGAAACAAGTGAAAATGAAATAACTAAGATTTCAAATCAAATCAGTGACACATCGGTGGAGGTGCACCTATATCGCCGGGGCAGAGGTCCGATCACCATATTCCAGTTTACTCTGGTGGGATCCGGTCTGGACCGGCTCGATGTACGCTCCATTATGTCGCAACACGGATTGAGATCTCTCTTCGCCCTCAAACCTCCGTCTAAGAGGGGTTATCGGATTAGGTTTGACCTGGTTAAAGGGCAATCTGTTATTCATTACAAGCCCGGAGCAGTTGTGTTCTTTGATAGTGAACCCAAGGTAAATTTAGATGTTGTTTCTCAAAAGTTGCTTTTCCTATCTGATATGCTCCTATTTTGCTGGTATCTACTTGCATTTGTATTCTTAACGTGAAATTTGCTTATTGGCTAGATGATAGTGTCCACGGTACCACCTGCAATATATGGCTGTACCGGTCTCAGTAGAAATGGTACCTATAGTATGATAAGACGTGAAAGAAGTGTTTGCTATCAATATCTACTTCATTGGATTTTGTTACTGTGAATCTTTGCAAAATCAAAATAAATTAGATAATAATGGTGATCTTTGTAAAATTTAAATCAAACAGAAAGAATAAGGGTATAATGGGAAACAAATAAATTAGATAATATTTAATTGTGGGTTATTAATTCAAAGGGTAAATAGAAAAGAAAAATAAGGATTGAAGGATATGTGAGATATAACTAAAAGTAGAGGGGTAAATAAGAAATTCAATAACTCTTGAAGGGTACATGAGAAATTAACCCTAAAAAAAATTATGGTGCAATTAAGGCCCAAAAAACCCAGTTAAGCTGTCAGTTATGCGAGCCTAATAAAAGCCTATTATTTACCTCTTCTTCGGTAAGTTGAAACAGGGGTTTCTCTGTTTTGGGAAGACACAAAAGTGACTACTGGGGTCGAGAAGAAACGCAGGTTTTTTAAATTGATTTTTTATTCAACAGCAATGGATAGATGAAAAGAAGGCGAGTATCAAATGCCACGTTTTGATATGACAATCTAATTCAAATTATTTCAATTGTTCATAATACCCAATGAATCAAATTTCTTACCAAACAATCTCCTCGGCAAATAGTAAAAAAAATCAAACATAATTTCATGAACAATTCATATTATTAGTCTGCTAGAAAAAAAAATCCACAAAGGAAGACTACAAGCAATTATTCAGAAGAAACAAACTGGGAGTATCTATCATATTAAAATAAATTACCAAATGAAAAATTGAAATTGAGCAAAGGAAAACAAACAAAAAAAAAACTAGTCTGGAATTGTAGCCAGAGAAGGCACAAACCAAGAACCTCTGGTCTGCAAGCAATGGGGCAGAGCTACGGTATCGCCACTTGCTATGTCATACCTGCACAAAATTCCTCTCCAACCGTAAATACCATCTAGTCTATACTTCGTGAAATAGATGCAGTTCCCTCTCATCCTCCCCACACCATCTGTACTCGCACAAATTCCGTTGAACTTATCAAGAAACACTATTGAATCATCAATATTCCCCACCTTGACCCACCGGAAAGAGCCATCCTTATTGACCAGCTGATAGATATCAAAATTACAATTCTTGAAAGATTCAAACACATCATACGGTAGAAAAATTCTTAAAAGACCCATACGTGATTCTACCAAGTAATCAAACCCTTTTGAATTTTTCCAACTGTTGAGATGTGGAATTCTCTCCTCAGGAGCTGAAATTGTAAACAAGACATCAGAGGTGGCAGGGTCGATCACTATTGTGGGCCCCTCCGCTGAATCATTTACGTAGTATATTCCTCGATAGTAAACATTACCTCCACCATTTGCACATACTTTGCACGACACAAAGCTCCATTCTTGGTCACCAACCTTGCAGCAACCTAACTTCAGTACCCTTTGATCAAGGTATGAGATCACTACCGTCTCTCGATTTTGAAGCAAATACGGTCGGAAAGATGACAACTTGAACGGTTCAATTGCCAGAGGTGGGAGGGATATGCTGTGCCACGTGAAGGGGTTAAAGAGAGATAAAGAAAAATCAACTTTGTCGAATGCAATGAGGTAACCTTGTGACAGCCCTGCGACCCACTTAGTACCCACTTGTGGGATGCGAATAGAGCGACTTTCGATTGAGAAGGGGGAGTAGAAATGGAGACGACGAGTGTCGTGGAAGACGTGTTGATCAAGGAGTAAGGGCAGCAAAGAAGAACCATCGGATTGGCGAGCGGCGGAGCGCCACCCCTTGCACACGCAGTGGAAGGAAACGAAATCGGTCGGAGAGGGGAGGTTCTTTAAGATTAGGAGGAGGAGATCGGGAGGGAAGGAGGCCCAATCGGGATTCGCCATGGTCAGGGAGAAACCGAGATGACGAGGGTTTGGATAGATTTATTAATTTATGACCAAATAAGGAAGGTATTTAGACGAAGGTTTAGTGATGAGAACTTGGAAATGGGAGGAGAATAAATCGCGATTGGGACTTTGGAGCCGAAATGATTTTGTATCACCTAAGGTAACATAATACTTCTTTTTGGATCTGAACCGTCCAATCATTATCCACACAATTATTAAAGCGTTTTCGTGCGTTCTACCTCTGACCAGATTAGTTCAGATTCCGATCGGACGGCAATAATTTAAACATAAATATTTTGTTAGCTCAAAGGATATAGATTCAAGCGGAATAGTCTTGGATATTCTGTTGCAGTCTAGTGCGTATTGTGAGAGACATAACTATTAAACTCGGTTCATTTGGATACTCAAAACTATTTTTAGTTTAATCAAGATCCTATAGTATTTCATTAGGTTCAATTTGCCATTTGTGTTGCTGATTTGTTAATTCTATTGTTAAATTTGCTGATGTGGCAATATTACCGATGACTAATTCAGTGGGCATCTGAACTTCTCTAATTACATAGAACACAAAGTCTTCCTTTTTATTTTTATTTTATTTATTAAAAATAAAATAAAATAATACATATTGGTATAACTCCTAAAATTGTGATGATCTATATAATTAGTATTTGTTCGAATCATTTTGTATCTCTCATATATATATATTTTTTGGCTCATTTAAATGCCCTCCTTTACCTTCAATTATAGGTTGAAGGATTTCATTTTTGAGGTCTTAGGCACGGAGATCGAGAGAGAGAGAATAATTATTAGTAAGAGGAGAAACCAGACAGTTTGGCAAATAAATCAACTGTTATTTTAAGAGAATAACATGAGCTTGTTATTCTGTTCTCAACTGTTTAAAATTTTCATACAACGAAAAAAAAAAAATCAAATTTCAACAAAGAGAATAAACAAACAACTCAACTTAACATATACTTTACAGGTTAACCTATATCTCAGGGGTTTTTTTTTTCCTCTTAACTTAAATATCTCGGGGCTTTCCAGATGATGAGTTCTATTGGGCTTTTGATGTTCATGAGCTGAGTCCTAATCCAGTCCTACATGTGCTGAAATTTGTAGTGCAAATTTTGAAAGTAGGCCTGATAAAGATTGAGTTCAGTTCTAGTGAAACTCAAAAGTTGAGTTTTAGATCGGCACCGTTTGATTCGAATCCGTGATAATCCAACCGTAGTGGAGTGCACATATCCTGAGAAATGAATTTGAATCCTGAGTGACGGATTCAAATCAGATGATCTCGATCTAAAACTCAAAAGTTGGGTTACTTTAGGGGATCCAGACCCATAAATATTGCGGTGCAAAAGTCTTTTCAGTAGAAAGAAAATTCTAAACCTTCATCCGTTTGCTTAATATACTAGTGGGCAAGTGATAACAATATGATTCGCCCACACTATTAGTCAATGCGAAAAAAAAGATTTGGTAGAACTGTGATAAACATAACAATGGAATTATTGTTTTATCAAAAATGTTAACAAAACAGACCATAGTTCAAAATCCAATAAAACATGGCTTGTAAATTTTTAAATTGTTGAATAAATTGACCTCCAACTTTACTTTAAAAAAAGAAAGAAAGAAAGCAACACAACTACCAAACTAGATTAGCATAACCTTCTATTAACGGATATTGGGCACTATCCGGGCCATCCAACGATATCTCACAAAATGGGAATGCATATGTTGTGCCGTCGTTTATATCATACCTACAGAGAAATTTAGACAAACCATTTGCGAAGGGTTTGATGAAATAGATGCTATTTCCTTGCGTACCAGGAACGTCCTTGCTTACCAAAGAAAGTCCATGCACTGCATCAAGAAATAACACGCGGTCACCGATGCCGGCGACATTAACCCATCGGGGGCATCCACCAGCGTAATCCAACTGATAAATTTCAAAGTAATCATTCCCCAAAATATTGTAGTCCTTCCTAACCCGAAAAATTCTTAGAAGCTCTTCGTTCGACACAACCAAATATTCGTAGTCCAATAGCTCCATCCAGGAACCTTTCGGATTGACAAACCGACGATCCAGGGTTGGAAAAAAAAATAGAAATCCACCTGTCCTAGCATCAATTGCTGTTGTTATGTCCATCTTGGACTCATTGATGAAATACATGCCTTTGTAGTATGATATCCCTGCAATCTTAGTATGAACTTGGAGCTCCACTGTCACCCATTTGCTGTCTCCTGATCGACAAGATGATAGTAGAAGGATCCCCTGTGATGTGAACCATGAGATTGCCACAACCTCGCCAGCACAGATAAGTTCGTATGAATAAAGAGGGCTCCATTTAAGTTCTAGAGGTGGCAGAGGGAATTCCTTGTATGTGAATGGGTTAAGGAGCGATAGCGTGAAGTGCCTGGTGTCAAAGGCCAGCAAATAGCCATGTGAAGGCCCTGCAAGAAACTTGTCAGATGCTCCAGGTACATGTATAGGATGAAACTTTCCGGTGGCGAGCGAGTAGAATTCGAGATATGCACCCAAAGTAATAACATGGTGATTGAACATCCATGGCACACGAGGAAAATCAGAGAGGGAAATGAAGGAACGCCACCGCTTGCATGTGGCTCGTATACATATGAAATCAGATATGTCTACGAGCTTTCCTATTACGAGAAGAAACAGATCATGAGGAAGGTCGATCAAACTGGTTTTCGCCAAGGTGATGGTGCAATCAGAGTTGAGCTCATGCATAGATTTCTCCATTAATTGTTTAATTGGGAAGAGACTGAATTAAGAAAATGATGAAAGATTATTATGAAATACAAAAAATTTGCAGGTATTAATTTGCAAGGCGCTTAGTCTTGCATTATTTAGGCCTATTTTTTATCATTGTAATCTATTTTAAATTATTCTAATATTGTAAATTTATTTTGACAAACATATTATTTTGAGACATTTTAGTTACAAGTAAAAAAAGAACATTCCTCAAATAGCAAATGTACAAGGAAAGAGAATACCAGGCATGGAGATTTTCTTAAATATAAGAAAACAATATAAAGTGTACAAATATATTTCATATCAGATTGTATCTTTGTGTTCATTCAACAAAACATAATCAAGGACTAATTAAATTTTTGAAAGTTGAAAGTGATTTCTGTATGAGAAGAGTGCAAATGCTATTATTTTTTGTGGTTTCATTGTACCTTTATTTGTAGAACTACAACAACTTAAAATTTAAAACTTAAATGTCAAAAATAAAACCATTAAATATGATCAATATCATTTTCTTTCTGTGCCTGCAAAAGATAATAACATTTAGATTTTGTTTTGAATAGTATAAGACTTGCAAACATACGCCGATGTGAATTTATTTTGGACATTGAATTTTCAACTTACTGATTTATATAGATTAAACTTGAAAGGTGATATATTTTCTGTAAGTGTCAAGAAAATAATATAAATCACATCGAAATATTTTATTTTATTTTGTGTTATTAGAATATTAAAAATGTAGCATGATGAAAGCAAAAAAAGAATTCATTTCAAGCCTCATATGTATATAAATATAATGCACTTAATGTTCTAGTAGAAAATAATAAAATCCAATTTGCTTTTTTGATTTATTAAAATAAAAATAATAATAGATTTTTCTAACATTGTTGTTCACACAAAAACGTATGCATAAAGTTACAATATAACAAGCTATATCTTTTAAACCTTGGTTACACCTTTCGATTCAGATTGCAAGTGTACAATCCTATCGAGCAGTATATTCAGGTATTGATCCAAGTGACAGTTCAAGTATTAACCAGTCTATACTTAAATTAATAAACATAGTTTTTGGTATTTAAGTTTCTAATCAGTTCAATGATAATAATTAAAATTAAAAAAGTAAATTAACTTGGTTTTAATCAATAATAAAAATTAAAAGTAAAAAAGTAAATTAACTTGGTTTTAATCAATAATAAAAAGGCGTTTCCAGGGTTAAGACTTCATCTCAGTTCTTCTTCGAGGCACCCCGTCTGTGTAGTTTCTTACACGGGCGTGTCAAGTTACACGGGCCGGCTACTGTCGTACACAGTCGGTGTGGGCCTCGAGTTAATGCACTAGTTATTATTTCTTTGTGTTGTTCCTTTGTGTAGGGTTCTTGACCAGACTTAATGTTCCTAAACCTCAACTCTCGTATGTTGGTTCATTAACTTGGTATGGAATTGTAATATTTGCCCTTGTCGGGTTCTAGACCTCAACTTTTCTATATTGGTCTGCATAACTTAGTTGCTAGTTTGGTATTCTAAAGGTAACATCTTATCCGTCGATAAGATGAAATGTTCACTTTTTGGCTACTATTTGGTTTCACCTTTGGGATCACTAAATCTACCTCATGTGCTTAGTTTGGTTGAAAGATAATAAGGGTTGAAATGCCTTGTAGATGTGATCATGGATCTAGTGGCAAACTAATAAAAAATAAACAATTTAATTTAAGCAATTAAAATCAAACACAATCCAACAAATACAAATTTCTATTATACTAAATGCACCTCTAATTGCTCAAAAACTGAAATTAAATTGCAATTGAAAGTAAATAGATGCGTTTAGAGAAATTTGACACGTGTGATGTTAACAGAGTTCGAAAAAACAAAGGCCTACGTCTCTGGTGCTTCGCAACCTCTTGTGAGTGCGTCTTTCGAAAGGATTACAACTTGTGAATCGTTGAGCCCTACACACCAAGCGGGAAGTCAAACGACCAACTCAAAGAGATGAGAACAAGGTCTCGATTGTCTAGAAACTGAAGAGAAACACTCAATAGATCACTCTAACCTAATCTAGATCAAGATTAGTGAATGGGTTTGAGGTTGTTTGAGAAATTTTCAAGTTTTAAGCTCTCACAATAATAAAGTAATTAAAGCGTTCAGAAAATCACGTTGTAGAAGTTTAGGGTTGGCTGAAATACTTTGGAAAGAAAACCCAAAGCCCTATATATAGAAATAGCTCAAAATGCGATCTAGGGTTTCAATTTTCTAACAGCTCAGCTAATCGATCAAAACGTTATCAATGGTTGTTTAACGTTTCTATAACATTTTGCAATGTAAAGTCTTGATAAAAAATAGGAATTTCTGAAGCTCAAATTTAATTAAAACATTACAACGCTGATAAATAAATCGTTGTAACTATTGACAAACGTTACATCGTTTGTAACTTGAATTTTGAATTTGATACAGCTGTACTTATTGTTCTGACATTTCTAAAATGTTATAACGTTTGAAGTTTATTTTGTACAGCTGTGCTTCAGCAGTTCTGACAATCCTAAAACGTTACAATGTTTATAAAAATGTTATAACGTTTTAAGTTGTTTATGAGTTTGATCAATCTGTTACTTTAGCATTTCTGACAAGCCTAAAACGTTACAATGTTTTACAAACGTTTATCAATGTTTGATCCCTTTTTAAACAGTCTCAGACTTACTTTACCAAGTTTCTGATTTTATAATTTGTATTCTTGATAAATGTCTTCATGATTTTTTCAGTCCAAGTATTCCATAATACAATTCCATTTGACTTGAACCTATATATCTTTCAAAAATAGAAAAAAATGTAAAATTCAATAATTGTATGTTTTTGCACATTAGTCAAATAGACGAAAGAGATTATTGCTCGAATAAAAATTTCAGCACAAAAATCCAATAACTAATATGCAAAACAAAACATTCGATTACATCAAAACCCTAGAAACTAAATAATCTACTCAAACATAGTTCTAAAGCAAATAAAACAAGTGAGATAATAAGAAATCATGATAAAACCCAAAGAAGAAGAAGATCCACAACAAAACTCATGTCTTTTGCTTCTCAACTTCACCTCCAAGCAATAGCCGACAATCCCAAAACCTTAGAAATGCTTCTCTGCTCTAGAATTGTCCAAGATGCCTCTCTAGTGCAAGAAATCCCGCTTATAAGTTTTTCTGGCCGACCTTCCTTCAATTAGCCTTATTTCCAAATTCTGGATTTGTTTCCAGAAATGCTTGCCATGACCCGTGTGGAATGTTACACAGGCCATGTGCCTATGCTTAGATTTGTAGATCTTTTCGCAAGTTTTCCGAAAAGTGGTCATACACTCAAAACAAAGTTACGAGTCAAAAGTTATGACTGTTTTAAATTTAGGTCCTGAAATTTCAGCATCATATACAGGTCATGTGGATGGTGTCCTGGTCGTGTCTGTGGTCGGGCAGAGGGTTGTATGGTCTGCATAAGAAGGTACATGGACCGTGTATAAACCTTCGAATTCCAAATTCTTCCTCGGTTTTGCTCGTTTTCTACAAAGTAAGAACAAAAGCACAGCAGTATCACATTATATAGATATTCAATGAAATAAACACGATTTGACAGTTTTAGGCACATATTTTGGTACAAAATATGGGTTAGAATATAGATATGTTTTTGAGATATCAATTTTGAATTTTTAAAAAGAGCAACAAAAAAATTTAGTACAAATTATAGGCTTACATTTAAAATTTTCTGATTGCTATGGTAAATTTTACATTGACTGATTGAATTTAAACCAAATATGCATAATGAAGTAAAACAAAATTTGCAAATTTATCTGTAAATCCTCGAATCCTAAAACTTAGAAATTTTAAATTTTATAATATAAAATAAGGATGAAGTAGACTCAGATATTAATTAGTAATTAATATAAATTATATGGTATACATTAATCAATTTAGACATATAAAGTTGTCATTTTTTGGTTTATATGAAAACTGGGCCTACGACCTTGTAGGAAAGAGAATATGAGCAGTTCAATTAAATGGAATAAAAACATAAGCTACTCAAGATATTTCACTTTTTACTTCTACCACCGCCTTTTCACTTTCTTCTTCTTCGCTTGTATTTCTATTTATATCCGTCCCTTTCACGAGCTGCTAGGGTAAATTTCTCTCTAGCTTAGTTGTTGAAATTTGGAGCTGTTGACTGTGTACTATTTTTTTTGCTTCAACTACTAATAGTGTATAGTGAAGTAAGTTCTTTGCTTGTTGAATCGATTATTTGATTTTTCATCTTAAATTGATTAGAGTTTGGATACCTTTTTAATACAAGAGAACATGTATCGAGTCACAATGAATTAATACCAGCTGGTGCCGAATTTAATTGGATAATTGTGATATTTGGCTTTCTTTTGTTTATTTCCTTTAATGCTGATTTGAAGTGTTAAATACCCTTCTCTTTGCTTTACCGATTTAGTACTGAACTTAATTTAGAGGCAGGTACAGTTTAAACCCTAGTATGATACTAATATATTATTGTACCAATTTTCTTGCTAAAATATGGAAGTTGAAAGTATTTAATTATTAAATTTACATCTCTTGACACCGGTACCATACCGTACCAGTGCCTATACTAGGTCTGGTATTGTTCAAGGTTTAGGGGGGAAATTGTAAAATTTTCTAAGTTAGTAAATTGAGCATGTTAGAGGGACTGAATACATAATGATGAAAGTCACTAATTAAATTGCATTAAACATGATTCAGGGAAGATTATAAGTTTGTTTCAAATGAAATGTACAAGGTTCAAATGAATTTTGGAAAATCTAAATGCCATTGGATATAGGAAAAATACTTATAGGAATGATATGTTATAAAATATCATTCCACACGGGTCATGTCAAGCATTTCCGGAAATAAATCTAGAATTTGGAAATAAGGCTAATTGAATGAAGGTGGGCCAGAAAAGCTTATAAGTGGGATTTCTTGTACCAGAGAGGCATCTTGCTTGGACAATTCTAGAGCAGAGAAGCATTTCTAGGGTTTTGGGATTGGCGGCTACTGCTTGGAGGTGAAGTTGAGAAGCAAAAGACGTGAGTTTTGTTGTGGATCTTCTTCTTCTTTGGGTTTTATCATGATTTCTTATTATCTCACTTGTTTTATTTGCTTTAGAACTATGTTTGAGTAGATTATTTAGTTTTTAGGGTTTTGATGTAATCGAATGTTTTGTTTTGCATATTAGTTATTGGATTTTTGTGTTGAAATTGTTATTCGAGCAATAATCTCTTTCGTCTATTTGACTAATGTGTAAAAACATACAATTATTGAATTTTACGATTTCTTTTATTTTTGAAAGATATATAGGTTCAAGTCAAATGGAATTGCATTATGGAATACTTGGACTAAAAAGATCATTAAGACATTTATCAAAAATACAAATTGTAAAATCAGAAGCTTGGCAAAGTAAGTCTGAGACTGTTTAAAAAGGGATCAAACGTTGGTAAACGTTTGTAAAACGTTGTAACGTTTTAGGCCTGTCAGAAACGCTAAAGTAATAGATTGATCAAACTCAGAAACAACTTAAAACGTTATAACATTTTTATAAACGTTGTAACGTTTTAGGATTGTCAGAACTGCTGAAGCACAGCTATACAAAATAAATTTCAAACATTATAACGTTTTAGGAATGTCAGAACGTTAAGTACAGCTGTATCAAATTCAAAATTCAAGTTACAAACGATGTAACGTTTGTCAATAGTTACAACGATTTATTTATCAGCATTGTAATGTTTTAATTAAATCTGAGCTTCAGAGATTCCTATTTTTTATCAAGATTTTACAATGCAAAATGTTATAGAAACGTTATACAATCATTGATAACGTTTTGATCGATTAGCTGAGCTATCAGAAAATTGGAACCCTAGATCGCATTTTGAGCTATTTCTATATATAGGGCTTTGGGCTTTCTTCCCAAAGTATTTCAGCCGACCCTAAACTTCTAAAACGCGATTTTCTAAACGCTTTAATTACTTCATTATTGTGAGAGCTTAAAACTTGAAAATTCCTCAAACAACCTCAAACCCACTTCACTAATCTTGATCTAGATTAGGTTAGAGTGATCTATTGAGTGTTTCTCTTCAGTTTCTGGACAATCGAGACCTTGTTCTCATCTCTTTGAGTTGGTCGTTTGACTTCCCGCTTGGTGTGTAGGGTTTAACGATTCACAAGTTGTAATCCTTTCAAAAGGCGCACCCATAAGAGGTTGCGAAGCTCCAGAGACGTAGGCCTTTGTTTTTCCGAACTCCGTTAATATCCCGCGTGTCAAATTTTTCTAAACGCATCTATTTACTTTCAATTGCAATTTAATTTCAGTTTTTGAGCAATTAGAGGTGCATTTAGTATAATATAATTTTGTATTTGCTTGATTGTGTTTGATTTTAATTGCTTAAATTAAATTGTTTAATTTGTATTAGTTTGCCACTAGATCCATGATCACATCTACAAGGCATTTCAACCCTTATTATCTTTCAACCAAACTAAGTACATGAGGTAGGTTTAGTGATCCGAAAGATGAAACCAAATAGTAGCCAAAAGGTGAACATTTCATCTTATCAACGAATAAGATGTTACCTTTAGAATACCAAACTAGCAACTGGGTTGTTCGGACCAATATAGAAAAGTTGAGGTCTAGAACCCGACAAGAGCAAATATTACAATTCCATACCAAGTTAATGAACCAACATACGAGAGTTGAGGCTTAGGAACATTAGGTCTGGTCAAGAACCCTACACAAAGGAACAACACAGAAATAGTAACTAGTGCATTAACTCAAGGCCCACACGGATCGTGTAAGAAATTACACAGACGGGGTGCCTCGAAGAAGAACTGAGATGAAGTCTTAACCCTGGAAGCACCTTTTTATTATTGATTAAAACCAAGTTAATTTATTTTTTTTTACTTTTAATTATTGTCATTGAACTGATTAGAAACTTAAATACCAAAAACCAATTTTCTCACTTCTAGTCATTTATTAATTTAAGTATAGTCTGGTTAATACTTGAACTATCACTTGGATCAATACCTGAATATACTGCTCGATAGGATTGTACACTTGCAATCTGAATCGAAAGGTGTAACCAAGGTTTAAAAGGTATAGCTTGTTATATTGAAACTTTATGCATACGCTTTTGTGTGAACAACAATGTTAGAAAAATCTATTGTTATTTTTATTTTAATAAATCAGAAGAACAAATTGGATTTTATTATTTTCTACTAGAACATTAAGTGCATTATACTTATATACATATGAGGCTTGAAATGCATTCTTTTTCCTATATGTTAGGTTAAAAATACTAAATTTTGGCAAATCTGTTTATGAAATTCATATGCTGGATTTTAGAAAATATGCATATGTGATTCATATACTGGAGTTTAGAGATTGGATTAATCAATATGATTTTATTTTACTAACTCACTTATGCTATGTTAACATAGGCATAGACCCTATTGAGCATGATTCAACGGGATCATTTGAAGTTCTAAATCTAGTGATAGCTGATCCTCTACGCACCTTACGTGATCAGGTGTGGGGGTTCACGAGATTTGTCATGATTTTTATTTCTAAGAACTAATAACTGTGAATATTAGCATGTTAAATTTATAATTGAAAGCATCGTTGCATCATTTACATGAGGTAAGATAATAGCATACTTGAATTGTTATAACTGTGATGATTTATCATTTTGGTATTGTTTTATCGATTGTCTGTCCTCTCAATTCTTGTAATTGAATGGAACCACAGTATCGAATTGCTTTATTTTATTGCTCTCAATGCCCTATTATCTTGTCATATGGAGACACTACTCGAGTGCTCCAAACATCTTCAATGGGAGCACTATATTAGGATTATAAATGCCCTATTATCTTGCCATTTGGAGACACTACTTGAGTGCTCGAAACACCTTCAATTGCAGTGTCTTTTTAGGATTGTAAATACACTATTATCTTCTCATCTGGAGACACTACTCGAGTGCTCTAATACCTTCAATTGGAGTGTCATATCAAGATTGCTAATGCCCAATTATCTTCCCATATAGACACACACTACTAGAGTGCACCAAACACCTTCAATTAGAGTGTTATATTCGGGTTATAAATGCCTTATTATCTTGTCATCTCGAGACACAAATTGAATGCTCCAGACACATTCAATTGGAGTGTTGTTTGTGGGTTGTAAATGCCTTATTGTCTTCCCATATAGAGACACTACTAGAGCGCTCCAAACAACTTCAGTTGGAGTGTTGTATTAGGGTTGTAAATGCCATATCATCTTGTCATATGGAGACACTACTCGAGTGCTCCAAACATCTTCAATTGGAGTGTTGTATTAAGTTGTAAATGGCCTATTATCTTGTTATATAGAGACACAACTCTCAACGTCTTCAGTTGGAGTGTGGTATTAGGATTGTAAATGCCCTATTATCTTGTAATCTGGAGACACTACTTGAGTGTTCGAAACACCTTCAATTGCAGTGTCGTATTAGGAGTGTAAATACACTAATATCTTCTTATATGGAGACACTACTCGAGTGCTTCAATACCTTCAATTGGAGTGTCATATCAAGGTTGCGAATGCCCAATTATCTTCCCATATAGACACACTACTAGAGTGCACCAATTAGAGTATTGTTTTAGGGTTGTAAATGCCTAATTATCTTGCCATATAGAGGCGCTACAAGAGTGCTCCAAACACCTTCAATTCGAATATTGTATTAGGGTTGGAAATGCCCTTTTATCTTGCCATATAGATACACTACTAGAGTGCTCCTAACACCTTCAATTAGAGAGTGGTATTAGGGTTGTAAATGCCTAATTATCTTGCCATATATGGACACTACTAGAGTACTCCAAACACGTTCAATTGGAGTGTTTTATTAGGGTTCTAAATGCTCTATTATCTTGTCATCTGGAGACTCTACGAGAGTACTCCAAGCACCTTTAATTGGAGTGCTGTATTAGGGTTATAAATGCCCTATTGTCTTGCCATATAGAGACATTACTAGAGTGCCCTGAACACCTTCAATTGGAGTGTTCCATTAGGATTGTAATTGCCTTATGATCTTGCTATATTGATACACTACTAGACTGCTCCAAATACATTCAATTGGAGAGTTGTATTAGTGTTGTAAATTCCTCATTATTTTACAATCTGGAGAAACTACTAAAGTGCTCCAAACAACTTCAATTAGTGTTGTATTAGGATTGTAAATGTCCAATTATCTTGTCATACAGGGACACTACTAGAGTGATCGAAACACCTTCAATTGGAGTGTTGTATTAGGGTTGTAAATGATCTATTATCTTGCCATATAGGAACACTACTAGAGTGCTCCACACACCATCAAATGAGGGTTGTATTAGGGTTGTAACTGCCACATTATCTTGCAATCTGGAGACACTACTAGAGTACTCCAAACACCTTCAATTAGAGTGTTGTATTAGGATTATAAATGCCCATTTATATCAACAAATAGAGACATTATTAGAGTGCTCCAAACACCTTCAATTCAAGCATTGTATTAGGGTTGTAAATGCCCTATTATCTTGCAATATAGGGACATTACTACAGTGCTCCTAACACCTTCAATTGGAGAATTGTATTGGGGTTGTGAATGCCCAATTATCTTTCCATATAAGGATACTACTAGAGTACTCCAAACACATTCAATTGGAGTGTTTTATTAGGATTGTAAATGCTCTATTATCTTGCCATCTGGAGACTCTAAAAGAGTGCTCACCATTAATTGGAGTGCTGTATTAGGGTTATAAATGCCCTATAGTCTTGCCATATAGCGACATTACTAGAGTGCCCTGAATACCTTCAATTGGAGTGTTGTATTAGGGTTGTAAATGGCCCATTATCTTGCCATATAGGGACACTTCTAAAGTGATCCAAACACCATCAATTTGAGGGTTGGATTATGTTTGTAAATGCAGTATTATCGTGCCATCTGGAGACACTACAAGAGTGCTCCAAACTCCTTCAATTGGAGGGTTGTATTAGAGTTGTAAATGCCCTATTATCTTGGCATATAGAGACACTACAAGGGTGCTCTAAATACCTTCAATTGGAGAGTTGTATTAGGGTTATAAATTTCTTATTATTTTACAAACTAAAGTGCTCCAAACAACTTCAATTAGAGTGTTGTATTAGAATTGTAAATATCAAATTATCTTGCCACGCAGGGACACTACTAGAGTGATCCAAACACCTTCAATAGGAGTGTTGTATTAGATTTGTAAATGCTCTATTATCTTGCCATATTGGGACACTACCAAAGTGCTATAAACTACCTTCAATTGGAGAGTATTAGGGTTGTAACAGCCCCATAATCTCGCAATGTGGAGACACTACTAGAGTACTCCAAACACCTTCAATTAGAGTGTTGTATTAGGTTTTAAATGACCAATTATCTTATCATTTAGAAATGTTATTAGAGTGCTCCAAACACCTTCAATTCAAGCATTGTATTAGGGTTGTAAATGCCCTTTTATCTTGCCATATAGATACACTACTAGAGTGCTCCCAACACCTTCAATTTGATGGTTGTATTGGGGTTATGAATGCCCAATTATCTTTCCATATAGGGACACTACTAGAGTACTCCAAACACATTCAAATTGGAGTGTTTTATTAGAGTTCTATATACTCTATTATCTTGCCATCTGGACACTCTACAAGAATGCTCCAAGCACCTTTAATTGGAGTGCTGCATTAAGGTTATAAATGCCCTATTGTCTTGCCATATAGAGACATTACTAGAGTGCCCTGAACACCTTCAATTGGAGGGTAGTATTAGATTTGTAAATGCCCTATTATCTTGCCATATAGGGACACTACTAGAGTTCTCTAAACACCATCAATTGGAGGGTTGTATTATGTTTGGAAATGCTGCATTATCATGCCATCTGGAGACACTACTAGAGAGCTCGAAACTCCTTCAATTGGAGGGTTGTTTTAGAGTTGTAAATGCCATATTATCTTGCCATATAGAGATACTACTAGAGTATTCCAAACACGTTCAATTGGAATGTTTTATTAGGGTTGTAAATGCTCTATTATCTTGCTATCTGGACAACGAGAGTGCTCCAAGCATCTTCAATTGGAGTGTTGTATTAGGGTTATAAATGCTCTATTGTCTTGCCATATAGAGACATTAATAGAGTGCCCTGAACACCTTCAATTGGAGGGTTGTATTAGAGTTGTAAATGCCCTATTATCTTGCTATATAGGGACACTACTAGAGTTCTTCAAACACCATCAATTGGAGGGTTGTATTATGTTTGTAAATGCCGCATTATCGTGCCATCTGGGCACACTACTAGAGAACTCGTACTCATTCAATTGGAGGGTTGTATTAGAGTTTTAAATGCCCTATTATCTTGCCACATAGAGACACTACTAGTGTACTCCAAACACGTTTAATTGGAATGTTTTATTAGGGTCGTAAATGCCGTCTTATCTTGCCATCTAGAGACTCTACGAGAGTGCTCCAAGCACCTTTAATTGGAGTGTTGTATTAGGGTCATAAAGGCCCTACTGTCTTGCCATATAGAGACATTACTAGAGTGCCCTGAACACCTTCAATTGGAGTGTTGTATTAGGGTTGTAAATGACCTATTTTCTTGCCATCTGGAGACACTGCTAGATTGCTCCAAACACCTTCCATTAGAGTGTTGTATTAGGATTATAAATGCTCAATTATCATGCCGTATAGAGACGCTGCTAGAGTGCTCCAAACACCTTCAATTGGAGTGTTGTATTTGGGTTGTAAATGCCCTATTGTCTTGCAATATAGGGACACTACCGGAGTGCTATAAACTGCTTCAATTGGAGGGTTGTATTTGGGTTTTAACAGCCCCATTATCTCGCAATGTGGAGACACTACTAGAGTACTCCAAACACCAATTAGAGTGTTGTATTAGGGTTACAAATGACCAATGATCTTACCATTTAGAAATGTTATTAGAGTGCTCCCAACACCTTCAATTCAAGCATTGTATTAGGGCTATAAATGCCCTATTGTCTTGCCATATAGAGACATTAAGAGAGTGCCATGAACACCTTCAATTGGAGGGTTGTATTCGAGATGTGAATGCTCTATTATCTTGCCATATAGGGACACTACTAGAGTTCTCCAAACACCATCAATTGGAGGGTTGTATTATGTTTGTAAATGCCGCATTATCGTGCCATCTGCGGACACTACTAGAGAGCTCGAAACTCATTCAATTGGAGGGTTTTATTAGAGTTGTAAATGCCATATTGTCTTGCCACACAGAGACACTACTAGTGTACTCCAAACACGTTCAATTGAAATGTTTTATTAGGGTTGTAAATGCTCTATTATCTTGCCATCTGGAGATTCTACGAGAGTGCTCCAAGCACCTTTAATTGGAGTGTTGTATTAGGGTCATAAATGCCCTATTGTCTTGCCATATAGATACATTACTAGAGTGCCCTGAACACCTTCCATTAGAGTGTTATTTTAGGGTTGTAAATGACCTATTATCTTGCAATCTGGAGACACTACTAGAGTGCTCCAAACACCTTCCATTAGAGTGTTGTATTAGGGTTATAAATACTCAATTATCATGCCATATAGAGACGCTGCTGGAGTGCTCCAAACACCTTCCATTAGAGTGTTGTATTAGGGTTATAAATACTCAATTATCATGCCATATATAGACGCTGCTGGAGTGCTCCAAACACTTTGAATTGGAGTATTGTATTTGGGTTATAAATGCCCTATTGTCTTTCCATATAGAAACATTACAAGAGTGCCTGAACACCTTCAATTGGAGTGTCGTATTACGGTTGTAAATGCCCTATTATCTGCCATACAGAGACACTACTAGAGTGCTCCAAACACCTTCAATTGGAATGTTGTATAAGGGTTGTAAATGCCATTTTGTCTTACCATATTGAGACACTACTAGAGTGCTCCAAATACCTTCAATTGGAGTATTGTTTTAGGGTTGAAATGTCCTATTATCTTCCCATATAGTGACACTACAAAGGCGCTCCAAACACCTTTAAATAAAGTGTTGTATCAGGATTGTAAATGCCCTTTTATCTTGCCATAAAGAAACACTACTAGAGTGCTCCAAACACCTTCAATTGGAGTGTTGTATTAGGATTGTAAATGCCCTATCTTGTTATCCAGAGGCAAAATTAGAGTGCTCCAAACATCTTCAATTGGATTGTTGTATTAGGGTTATAAATGGCCTATTATCTTGCTCTATCAAGACACTACTAGAGAGCTCCAAACAACTTCAATTGGAGTGTTGTATTAGGGTTGTAAATGTCATATTATGAGGCCATCTAGGCACACAACTAGAGTGCTCCAAACACCTGCAATTGTTGTTTTAGGGTTGTACGCTATTATCCTGTTATCTGGTGACATTACAAGAGTGCCCCAAACTCCATAAATTTTGGAGTGTTGTATTAGGATGATTGTAAATGTCCTATTACCTTGTCAAATGCTCTATTATATTGTATTGGAGTGTTGTATCAAGGTTGTAAATGCTCTATTATATTGTCAAATGGAGACACTACTCGAGTGCTCCAAACACCTTCAATTAGAGTGTTGTATTAGGATTATAAATGCCCTATTATCTTGTCATTTGGAGACACTACTAGAGCACTCCAAACACCTTCTTTTGGAATGTTGTATTAGGGTTGTAAATGCCCTATTATCTTGCCATATAGCGACATTACTCCAGCGCTCCAAACACCTTGAATTAGAGTGTTGTATTAGGGTTATAAATGCCCTATCATCCTGCCATATATAGTGACAACTAGAGTGCTCCGAACACCTTCAGTTGGAATGTTGTATTAGGGTTGTAAATAACCTATTACCTTGTCAGATGGGGACACTACCCAAGCGCTCTAAATACCTTTAGTTGGTGTGTGGTATTAGGGTTGTAAATGCCCTATTATCTTGTCATATGTAAACACTACTCAAGTGCTCCAAACACCTTTAGTTGGAGTATTGTATTAGGGTTGTAAATATTCTATTATTTTGCCATATAGAGTCACAACTAGAGTGCTTCAAACGCACTTTCAACTGGAGTATCATATTAGGACTGTAAATGCCCTATTATCTTGTCATACGTAGACACTACTCCAGTGCTCCAAACACCTTCAATTGGAGTGTTGTATCAGGATTATAAATGCCCTATTATCTTGTCTTCTGGAGACCTACTCAAGGGATCCAAACACCTTGAATTGGAGTGTTGTATTAGGGTAGTAAATGCCCTATTATCTTGCCATCTGGAGATACTACTCGAGTGCTTCAAACACCTTCAATTGGAGTGTTGTATGAGGGTGGTGAATGACCTATTATCTTTCCATACAGGCACAACTAGAGTGCTCCAAACACCTTCAATTGGAGTGTTTTATTAGGGTTGTAAATGCCCTATTATCTTGACATCTGCATGCATTATTAGAGTGCTACAAACACCTTCAATTGGAGTGTTGTATTTAGGTTGTAAATATCATATTATCATGCCATAAGAGACACTACTAGATTGTTCCAAACAACTACAATTGGAGTGTTGTATTTGGGTTGTAAATGCCATATTATCTTGCCATCTGGAGACATTACTCGAGTGCTCCAAACACCTTCAATTGGAGTGTCGTATGAAGGTTGTAAATGCCCTATTATCTTCCCATACTCCAAACACCTTCAATTGGAGTGTTGAATAAGAGTTGTAAATGGCATTTTATCTTACCATATTGAGACACTGTGAGTGCTCCAAACACCTTCAATTGGAGTGTTGTTTTAGGTTTGTAAATGCTATATTATCTTCCCATATAGAGACACTACTAGAGCGCTGCAAACACCTTCAATTGGAGTGTTGTTTTAGGTTTGTAAATGCTATATTATCTTCCCATATAGAGACACTACTCCAGTGCTCCAAACACCTTCAATTGGAGTGTTGTATTAGGGTTGTAAATGTCCTACAATCTTGCCATCTAAAGACACAACTGGATTGCTCCAAACACCTTCAATAGTGTTGTGTTAGGGTTGTAAATGTTCTTTTATCTTGCTAGATAGGGACACTACTCTAGTGTTCCAAACACCTTGAATTGGAGTGTTGTATTAGGGTTGTAAATACCCTATCATCTTGCCATATATTGTCACAACTAGAGTGCTCCAGAGACCTTCAATTGGAATGTTGTATTAGGGTTTTTAATGTTAGTTTGTAAAATCTAGAAGTCAATAATACGATAATTTATCATATAAATCTTTGTTCATGAATTGAGTGATTAAGAAACTGTCATTTTGTTACCTTGAGTATTATTGCATTTATGAATTAGTCAATAACTGAAATTGTGAAACTTCATAATATAGATGATATATATTCTTAAAAGTCTCTAACCAAGGTAATTAGCAGGAACACTAATTAGCCATTACAATGTTAGTATGTGGATTAAAAGGTGGTCAAGTTTTACAGACCTGTCAAGGGATCATTTTAATCACATAGATACATGTTCTAGGAACACGATATTTGACGGACCTCGAATGAAACATTAAATGGAATTGTGTTCGTGTCATTAATGTTTTTCGTTCAGTATTAAGTTCTAAAGTATGAGGTATTCATCTTTCCTAGTAAGATATGTATATGTGTGATTGTTATCTAACAGTGTCTATAAAAAGCAATTATAACGGTAGCTCTTCAGTATACATGACTTAGCTGAGGAAGTGATTGTTTACCAAAAGTACTATTGTCTCTCGTATCTCTATACGAGTTATAGTATCACTGGGCCCCTTGATAGACTAAGATTATCTGCATACAGTATGATTACAAGAGTAATCATATTTGATAATATGCTCAAGATCAAGAAAATATTAAGTTTGCAAGGATAACACACACCTACCTTGAAACTGATCTGATAGCTATGAGACAAAGAATTAACACGAGTAAAATAGTTTACTAGATCGTGGTATTGTACAGTACAGCATCATCTATGTAATTGGATGGTTATAGTGCATTCTGCCAGGTGCCTCCTATGATTATAGAAGTTAGAACAGTTTTAATTCTATTTACTAACATAACACATATCCTATTGGGTCACACCGTATAGGAGCTAATCAGATAATCTTGTTAATTAATTATAAATTGATTATGATTAATTATACGTGATATAATTAAATTATCAATGGCATATAAGATGACAAGTAAAAACAACGATTAATTTATAAACGTACACAGTACGTTGTATAAAACTTACTGAAACAACAATCGAGAGAGAAATATAATTGTACATGACAATTATATATATTTGATTTGGATTTTAATTATTAATTATGGATTTGAATTATGGGTTTAAAGCCCATTAACAATTAATAATCAAAGCCCAAATGAATTAGATTGATTTTTGCTCTTAGAGCATCTATATCTTTGAAACTCAACTGAGTTTCAAAAATAACTATTAACCACTTCTTAGAAATTAAGGTCTCTAAAGTTTCTAACTCTCACATTCCTGAAATTAATTTTACAGTTTCGATTAAGCCACGTCAGCAACAAATTAAAAATGAAATAATTTGAGCCAATTATTTGATTAGCATGGAGTTTATAAACAGTTTCTTAATAAAAAACTTTATTGTATAGTTTCTAAATAAGAAACTCTCTCACATTTTTGAAACTAGATTAAAAATTGCTACATCAATTTAGAAACTCTAATAGTTTCAGGACGTAGATACTCTTAGTTGCTTGAGGGTCGGGTCAAAAAAAGACAAAAGTACAATAATAAGATATAAACTAAGAGTAGAATCAGAAGATATAAACTAAAAGGAGGATAAGAAGATATAAACTAAGAGGAATTTAATGTTTATGGTCAATATCAAATTGTTACTAATAAAGGTATATTTTAAATGACTTTTTAAACTTTTAAATAGCAAACTAATTGATGATTTTATTACTAATGTTTATTTTGATTTATATCTAGAGTTAACCAGATCAACTATCTAAATTTTAGCGACTTAGCCATCTAGCTAGATTCTTATTCGTTTCATTTTATTTAAAAGAAAATTAGGATATTGGAGGAGCCCAGACATTTATGTTTGTTCTCCTCTCTTAAATGGAACAGCTATATTGCAGGTTTCCAGTCACATGTGCTATCTTGCATATCTCAATTGCTAGAACTCATATCTTGACGTTTATTCACCACATACATTTTATAATTATTTGTCCCTATTTTTTTTCTTTTTATTTTTAATAAAACTGCAAGATTTATTATTAGCGTGGAAGTGTGCCCACAAACTTTAATTTATAGTTATCAATTTTGACAGCCATTAAAATGGTGGATGGGTTCATAAAAAAAATCGCTATATTCATACAAAAACTACCGTAAATCGTAATTACTCAAAAAGGATTTACCAACACTATCATAGCAGCGTCAATATTTTTAGTAAATGTTATTAAGATGATTAGATACAACAGTCATCCCAGAAATTATAAGAAAATAAAAAACACCCCGGAGGCTACAAATGCCTAATCGCCTTTCTTTAATGAGGAGGGTTCAAATGCCTCCATTTTTTGTGTCTTTATCATGTCTCTATTTTTAAAAACTTTAATAACTCAAAATTTAAATCTTAAAATTCAAAATAAAATATTTGGATATGAACTATCATTTTATCTATGCACATGTGAAAAGTTATGGCATTTTAATTTTATTTTGATTGTCATATTGAGCTTGTAAAAATGTATACAAAAATGAATAATTTATAGACGTTACTTTTTCAACCTTTTGATTCATATAAAAACAAAATCAAAATATAATAATTTTTTATAGACATATAGAGAAAATAACATGAATCACATCTAACGGTTTTATTTTGATGTTTAAGTTTTAAACTTTGAATTATTTAAATTTTTAAAAATAAAAACATAATGAAAACACATAAAATAGAGGCATTTGAATCCTCCTCTTCTTTAATATGCAGATGTTTCTAGACTAATGCAAACCGCCTCTGTGAATATTCAAATGCCTGTGCCACGTGCATATAGAGTTGAAACTCTTGTTTGTTTTCTATGTCCCATGAAAAGATAAGCACCGGTTAAAACTCATCAGGAAAATTTATTTTCAGTACATCGTTTCTCTCAACAAACACTTGCTCTTTGAGACTTTGATCTTCTTTTCTTTTTTAGTTGCGCTCCTAAACAGAGCACTTGCAGAATCAGCTTGAAGCAGTTCATATTTGTCCATGTAATCTATAGAACTGCTCGACCAAAATTAAACTCTCTAATACAGTAACAACTCCACAGCCACTTCATGAGTACCCCTAAAAACAAGCCCAAGTAAATATAAATTTGGCCATTGCCATTAACTAAAAATCTCAGTAATTTAAAACCACTGAATGCGATACAGACTATAAATCACATAATTAGACGGGCTTTCATATCAACAAGATCACAGATCATAGATCACGATGCAAGACTGAATATCCAAACTTGAAACAGTAACCAAGTAACAAGTATAAATCTAATAATACAACCTAAGGCTCCTCAAATCAAACTAGGAAATACGCCAAAGCATATCCTCAAAAAAGAAAACTTAAATTAGCTGGAGGTGAAAATCATGAACTAATCCGGAAGTAACTATCTTACTTGAAGTGACACAAACACAGATGTACAGTAATGTCATATCCAATAAAGCACCAAACCATCAAAGTCCTGTGAACCTGAAACCTGTGTTAAGTGAAAAAAAGAAGAAGCGAATATCAATCTCTGATGATAGAAAACTCAATTTGCTAATTGATGGTACAAAAATTACAAACATGTTTCCTAAAGAACAGTAAACAATTAACCTAACAAACAACACAGATTACTTTAATTTGGAATAGATAACCAGGTAAAAGTGGCAGCTGCAAGACCAACCCCAATATGAACATAAATGTATCAGATAAAATACTTGGCACGTTAATGCTTAATTGATTTTAGTTTACAGTTAACTTCAAAACCAACATGTTGCTCAAAGACCAGATTATATAAGTGCAGGATATAATCCAACCCAAAATAACCATTCAAAGAACTGATGAGCATCAAGAAATCAAATCTATGGATATGCACCATGATTTTATTAAAGCATAAAACAAAATAAATTATATGGACTTGTCATTTTTCTAATTTTAACAATGAAAAAACATGGACATTTCAGTCTAATGCAATACAGCAACAAAGTAAAAGGACCAGTGAGATTTTATTTATTTCTAATTAGCTAGAAGAGGATAAACATGGGTCATAAAGGAAACTTCATGATGTTACCCCTTAATCTCAAAAGGACAAAAAACATATAACAAACTCAAACATATAAAGCAGGTAATCAACTGTCAGTCTGTTGCAATCATGAACCTCCTTTAGTTAATATACTTTAATTCAATTATATCCCCCAAAACAACACAGAAGTATTAAATCGATGCAAGCAGTCCCTCCAAGGCTCTAACCACCAAAACAGATGATATAATAATAAACTCTGATAGCTCAATTAAAAGGACAAATTATTACTGACACTATAAAAATACACATTCTCCAAACAAAGCAACACTAACAGAAATTTCTCAACCTAACCTATCTCTAATGTAACATACACAGAAGAACCTAACTAAACATACCCACAAAAACATGAGAAAGAAAGAAGGAAAGAAGAATGGACCTTCTCTGGTACATACAATTCAGCTCAATCCTCAGCCGATGCCTTGGATCTCTTCTTCCCAGTATACCCCTTAACAAACACATCAACCATTTTCCTTTGTGCCTCAAGCATCATCTCAGTCCTTTTGAGTTCCATCTCCATGCGTGCTTTCTCCATTTCCCTAGCCATCTCCATCTTCATCCTTTCAACCCGCAAAAACCCCTCCCCAAATGACCTTATCGCCACTGCCATCTCAGCAAACGCATCCCCACCTTCTTGCTCTCCCCCGTCCTCTTCCTCCTCTTCCATTTCCTCTCTTTCGTACCGCCTCTTTTTCTCCATCCTCATCCTCATATCCTCCATCCTAGACCTCTTTTTCAGGAACATGTCAGGATTAGGGTTGGAGCTCGTATTAGAATTGAAACCTTTGGATCGTGAAGCCTTGGGGATGGTGAACCGCAACCCACCGGTGCCCCCGTTCGACATTAAACCATGGATGCTTCGGGTATTGCGCTGATCTAATTCGTCCTCTTCCTCAGAGGAGGTGGAGGAAGGGGGAGTGGGGATTTTAGGTGTGGGAGTGGGGTTGGGACCAGAGATCTCCATGGCGTCGAGTAATGGGAAGTATGGCCATGACACAGGCCGGTTGTTGGTGATGGCCCGTTGCCGCTCAGCCCGAAATCGTTTGCGGAGCTTCTCAACCTTGTGCCGGCACTGCACAGGGGTTTTCGAAGGAGTCGCATCAGGGCATCTGATAGCAACAGTATCGGCCACGTCCTGCCAATCAGCAGCTCTAAGGTTGCCACGGCGGAGGCTGAGCCACTTGTCACGGTACGCCTCAATCAGAGCGAGGGTTTCTTCGTGGGTCCAGCAGGGAGGGGGAAGGCGGCGTGAGGAAGTGGAGGTAGGAGGGGCAGGGAGAGAAAGAGGAGCTGGAGATTGATCACCGGATGCGACGGGGGTGGAAGCGGCGGCGGGAGAGGGGGGAAGAGAAGGGGAAGCCATGAGAAATTAGGGTTAGGGTTGGGAAGGAAAAGGTGGAGAAAGGAGGGAGGGCATTGGGTGGAGGAGGTGGGGTGGGGGGGAGGGATAATAAATATTTTTGTTGGGTTGTGAGGCGAGGGGGTGGGATTGGGTGGTTAGGATCGGGGCACCGCCTAGGGGTAGGCGGACAGGTTGCGCGGCGCACGCGTGAGAAAGGGGATGTGATGTGGGCCGGGGCGCGGTGGGGTGGGGTGGGGGGTGAGTTGACCGCGAAAGAGCGAGCGGCTCGACTGGGCTGGGTTGGTCATTGCTTTGTTCGTGTCGCGGTATTAGGAGGTTTAGGTGGCGGTGTCACGGTATCTGTCTTTCGTTTTAGTTTCAGACTTTTAGGAGGAGAAAATGCGTTAATTATATTGATTACATATCTTTTCAGTATCCCCCTTCAGGTAATTTTATTTATGAATATATCCTTAATTCCACTTTGATATATTTGTTTTGAAATTTATTTTATTATTATTTTTATTTGTTCTAGCAGATTACTATCATTATAGATACTTATGCTATCGTGATAATTAATAAAATATAAATAGTTTAACAGTAATTTGAATGTAATTTGCTTTATTTAGAATAACAACTCATGTTCATTGTTTTTGTTTACTTTTTGCTTTCAGTATGAAGATAATATAAAGAAATTCAAGATTAGCACAATATATATATGTATCGTATGCAATAAAAATGTGCATTATACTTGTTATTTCACAATATGTATATTAGAGCATTTCTTAAGAAGTACACAATGTAAGTCATTCAAATGTCTGTCGGATTTCTTATTAAATTAAGTAAAATATGGGATTATATATGGAATTTCTACAAAGTTTTTTACTTTTCACCCCGAAAATTTAGGATGCGTAAAGTTTGATTACCTAATAAACAGATAGTTCGGACTTCGGAGACCTGAGGTGTTTTTTTCGGACGAGCATGCCCTCTGATTTAGACTGCAGATTCAGGTACAACCAGATTTTTTATGATTGAAACTATATGTTATTTGTGTTGTAGGTCCGAAACTTGGGTCCAAAGTCCAAAGTCCAAACTGCAGTGTTCGTCTAACAAGTAACAAGCAAAATACGAGAAACAACAAAACACTGCACGGTAATCAACAGCAAGAGTTAGTCTAGTCAATGATAGACAGACTGCTGAAACGTGGAAAATACAGAGGACTGAGGATTTTTTTTTTTTTTTTCGGAAAATGCCCGTAGGCTACTCATTACTCAAAACCATTTCATACAGATAGTGTACCCATGCAGAGGACTGAGGATTGAAATAAAGCTGCCAATGGTATTTTTTATCCGTTTATCGGATAAAGAGAATACGAATATTATCGAATACGAATAAGAATAAAAAAAAAATTATCTTACCCTGTTTTTTTATAAAATAATTTTTAAAAATAAAGTTATAGAAAGAGAGATGACCTAGATACATTGCAATGTACAGTTATTTTTTTACATTAGACTATAACACATGATTCTAAGTCAAAATAATTAATTCAAACCGTTCATCTTGTTATCTATATTAATATGTGTTTGGAGACCAAATTTTATATATTTTTTTAATTTTTTACTATTTTTTTTAGATTTATTGAAAATTGTTATTTTCAGACAAATCTGAGCCATAAAAAATAGCGATTTTCAATAAATCTAAAAAATAGTAAAAAAAAATTTCAAAACATGTCAAATTTGGTCTCCAAACACATTTTAATATGGATATCAAATTGAACGGTTTGGATCGGTTGTTTTGATGTCAAAACCAACGATTTATAATCAAATTTACAAGAGAACATATATATTGCAATCACCATAGCCCAACTCTCTCTCTCTCTCTCTCTATATATATAGAGAGAGAGAGAGAGTAAGGCTACACTACTTCGCGAATTAAACGGGATTATTTTAATTTGCGCTTATATCTCTAGTTTCAAAGTCCAAATAGCTGATCCAAACCATTATATGAATATATATATAGTTAGGCTGGGGTGCTATGGATAGCATAGTGACCTCCCGTGCTACAGCTTAATATTCAAGTTTTCAAACTCCAAACGGTCGATCTGAACCGTTCATTGTTTAATCCATATTGAAATGTGCTTGGAGACCAAATTTTACATTTTTTGGAATTTTTTTGCTATTTATTAAGATGGTTTCAAAATCGTTGTTTTTATTAAAATTTTGCACCACTGAAAAACAACGATTTCAAAAATACTTAATAAATAGTAAAAAAATTTCAAAAAATGTAAAATTTGGTCTCCAAGCACATTTCAATATGGATTAAACAATGAATGGTTCAGATCTACCGTTTGGATTTTGAAAACTTGAATATTGAGCCGTAGCACGGGAGGCCACTATGTTATCCATAGCACCCCAGCCTAACTCATATATATATATATATATATATATGACTTAGCTACAGTGCTATGGGTAGCTAAAAGGCCTCCCGTGCTACGGCTCAATATTCGATTTTTCAAAATTCTAACGGTCGATCCGAATCGTTCATCTTGTTCTCCATATTAATATGTGCTTGGAGACCAAATTTTACATTTTTTGGAAAAATTTTACTATTTTTTTATATTTATTGAAAATCGTTGTTTTTCAGACAAATCTGGACCATAAAAAACAACGATATTCAATAAATCTAAAAAAATAGTAAAAAATTTCCAAAAAATGTAAAATTTGGTCTCCAAGCACATATTAATATGGAGAACAAGATGCACGGTTCAGATCAATCGTTAGGATTTTGAAAAGTCGAATATTGAGCTGTAGCACGAGAGGCCTCTTAGCTACCCATAGCATATTAGCCAAATCCTATATATATATATATAGAGAGAGAGAGAGAGAGAGAGAGAGAGAGTGTGTGACTAATATGCTTTGGGTAGCATATGGGCAGAAGTACTACCGGTCCAAATTTAAAATTTAAAATCCAAAAAGTCGATCTGAACCATTCATCTTGTTCTTCATATTAATATGTGCTTGGAGACCAAATTTTACATTTTTCTGAATTTTTTTACTATTTATTAAGCCACATTGAAAAACGTTGATCTGACGATGGCTTTTGAATTTAGACCTGTAGCAATTCGGCCCATATGATACTGAAAGCATATTAGTCACACACTCTTTCTCTCTCTCTCTCTCTCTATATATATATATATATATAGTGGTTGGCTAAGATCAAAGTGGTAGTTCCTGAGCTTTAGTGCTACCAATTCGTTTTTCAATTTTCAAAGTTCAAAATATTGATCTGAACCGTTTAAGTTGATCTCTATATTAAAATGTGCTTGGAGACCAAATTTTACATTTTTCTAAATTTTTTTACTATTTATTAAGCCACTTTGAAAATCGCTGATCCAACAGTGGTTTCTGATTTTACTATTTTGTTAAGCCACCGTTGGATCAGCAATTTTTAAAGTCGCTTAATAAATAGTAAAAAAATTTAGAAAAATATAAAATTTGGTCTCCAAGCACATTTCAATATAGAGATCACATCTAACAGTTCAGATCGACTTTTTGAATTTTGAAATTTGAAATTTGGACCGGTAGCACTTCAGCCGAAGTGCTACTAAAAGCATATTAGTCACACACTCTCTCTCTCTATATATATATATATATGTGTGTGAGGAGGGTTCAAATGCACCCAGATCTTTGTGCACCCAAATACACCCTATCTTTCATATCCTTTATCTCTGTTTTCAAAGTCAAAACAGTCAATCCGAACCGTTAGATGCAATATATATATTAAGATGTGCTTGGAGACCAAATTTTACATTTTTTGGATTTTTTTTTTTAGTATTAATTAAGGCAAGTTTGAAAATCGCTGATTTTACATATTCTAGACCATTGGATCAGCGATTTTCAAACTGACTTAATAAATAGTAAAAAAATTCCAAAAAATGTAAAATTTGGTCTCTAAGCACATCCTAAAGATTTAGATTGCATCCTAAAGATTTAGATTGACTGTTTGAGCTTTGTAAACAAAGAAAAAAGAATTTGAAAGATAAGATGTATTTTGATGCACAAAAATTTGGGTGCATTTGAACTCTCCTATATATATATATATATATATAGACAGGCTAATACGCTTTCAGCAGCACTTCGGCCAAAGTGCTGCCACCTGTTTTTCAATTTTTCAAAATCCAAATGGTCGATCCGAACCGTTCATCTTGTTCTCCATATTAATATCTACTTGGAGACCAAATTTTACATTTTTTGGAATTTTTTTGCTATTTATTAAGCCACTTTGAAAATCGCTGATCCAACGGTGGCTTGCCAAAACAGTAAAATCAGGGGTTCACCGTTGAATCAGCGATTTTCAAAGTGGCTTAATAAATAGCAAAAAAATTCCAAAAAATGTAAAATTTGGTCCCCAAGCAGATATTAATATGGAGAACAAGATGAACGGTTCGGATTGACCATTTGGATTTTAAAAAATCAAAAAACAGGTGGCAGCACTTCGGCCGAAGTGCTGCCGAAAGCGTATTAGCCTGTCTCTCTCTCTCTCTCTCTCTCTCTCTCTCTCTCTATATATATATATATATATATATATATATGTATGTATGTATGCATGTATATGTATATGTATATGTATATGTATGTAGGAACCTGCTAGCATGCTACACGTAGCATAGCTCCCCTCCGTGCAACGGCTCAATATTCGACTTTTCAAAATCCTAACAGTTGATCCGAACCATTCATCTTGTTCTTCATATTAATATGTGTTTGGAGACCAAATTTCATATTTTTTTGAAATTTTTTACTATTTTTTTAGATTTATTGAAAATTGTTGTTTTTCAGCTGTGGCATGAAACGACTTAATATTTTAATCACCTTCTGAAATTCATTTTATTCTTGGTCTGTTATCTTAATATTCTTTTTTTTTAATTATCTAATATTGGTTCCTCCAATAAGTCAACCAATTATATTCAGCACCGGTCAATTCTCTTTTCTTCTTAATGTAATTCTAGGTCATCTAATTCTTCTATAGTAGCTTTTTTTATATATTTTTTTTCCTTTTTGTTAGCTATAAAATTACTATTGCAATGCATTTTTAATTTTGATTGTTGAACCAATTCATTCTTTAGTAGAAGTTCCTGCCATCAAATCCTTGGTAATGTTTAAACAATATAACAAGAAAAATGAATACTGTACTGGAAATGTCTTATATGTCACATTATTTGATGTTTTGAACTGACATTAATACATTGATTTCTAAAATTTAATATGAATTTAACCATATTGAGCCACAGAGATTATGAACCATTGTTTTTACACATAAATTCTGATGCTGATAGAAACTAAATTAAATTGTAACCCTGTACCCCCATACATGAATTCCTTACATATTCCGGTCTTTGAAACAGATATACCAAAAATCTGAAAGTTTTATGGACCATTCAAAAACATTGATTTTTTACCTATCAAAAAAGTAGTAAAAAAATTATAAAAAATGTAAAATTTAGTCTCCAAGCATATTTTAGAAATCAATGTATACTTTCCAATAAAAGAGAATACTTGCATCATGAAGCACCATAGCCCATCTCCTTTTCAGTACTTAAAAAATGTTTATAATTAATAATAATTACAATTTTTTTTTATATTTGAACTCAAATATTTATATATAATATATAAAATACTTGTGCAGAATTTTGACGTAACCAAATAGCATGACAACTAGAATTTAGTTGAATTTTCTTTAGGCGAGATCATTCCAATACAAATGATCTAGAGACGGGGACCACAAATACTCATTCAAAATGGGACCACAAGTACTAACTCAAATCCGACTTAACCGAGTCGAGCTGTCTTCACTCCACCTCTTAGTTGTCGCTGACAGCCCAACAGAAATTGGGAAAAATAGTGATATTTGGGCCGGCCTTTTCTCCTTCACTTGTTCACTATCCAGTCCGATCCGATAGAGATAATATCCATTACTCATTAAGCTCATAATTTTAAGTTGACGAAAAAAAATATTCACACCTGTCTTATCAAATATTCAAATATAATACGATTGAAAAAACAAATAAAAAGGTATCATTGACATGCCTTTTTGTACTTCTAAAAATACTTTTAGAAGCAAGAAAAATAAATAAAGTGTTATATCATATTGTTTGAATCATGAGTATAAGATCCTGATATCGCCCAAGGGCTTTTCACTCAAAAAAATAAAATAAATAAGATCCTGATATAAATATAAAAATATATATAGTTTTAGTTCTTATAATTACATAACATAAGTAATGAAATATCCTTCACGGAAAAAAAAAATTTACCCGTACCAGATCCGATAAAGTGGCAAGTTGATGCAGCCCGGGTTTCCTTCAGCTCTGGGACCCGGGATGAGACGATCTGCTCCACTGATTGTCAATACATGAAAAAACCAATACAAGTGTAAATGATCCCTACATGGCCATGTCAGGTACATGACTTATCTACTCTTGTGCTCTGTTTCTAACTACATAATATCAGCTCGAGTAGAACTATTTCTTTCAGTCAATTAAACCTCACTTCTTGATAAGGTTTACTGTAATTGCCATTGTTAAGAGAAACACATTGAAAATTTGAATTACCATGAATGCGGAGTCTGTTACTCTGTTCTTTTTGCTTGCTTTCTTGTGTCTAAATGGGATATTTTTTCATGCGGTTGCGAAAGTTTACATGGTTATTTTGGAGGAAGATGCTATAATTTCTTATAAAGCTACTAGGCCAAAACATATCATGTAAATGTAGATACTTGCTATAAGATTGGTGCTTTGATATTAAAACAATTCATGCTGGTTGACCCTGCCTGATATGATTAAATAATTAATCTTCTATTTAAAGTTAAAAATGTATAATTGTTGATAGGTTTTTCTTATCTCATAAACTATTAATTAGTTGCATTTTTTTTCCTTTAAAATATGGTTATATTCCAAAAATGATTAAGCTATACTTAAACTCGAGTTAATTTTAATTGCAGGACAGGGCATGAGGCGCGGAAGTACAAGGAAAAGGTGATAATCAGACATGATTTATTCCTCGAGTCTCTTCTGCCGATTGGGACCTACACCAAGTTATATAGCTATACTCGCTTGATCAATGGTTTTGCTCTCCATACAACATCTGAAACGGTGCTCTATCTCTGTTTTTGTATCTCCAGAACACTAATTAAGTAATTAATGATGTTTGGAAGTTAATTTATATGTAGTTATTATGCATTTACAGAGAAACTATCAGCAAAATACTGATGTATTCCATTACTTATGCTTTCAGAAATGTAAATGCACTGAAACAATTATCGACTAAGCAATTATGATTTTTTTTTTAATTCTTAATAATAACAGTACTATTACCCAATAGGCACTTAAGATTCTAGATGGAGCAATGGGAGTTCGAATGATCCAAGAGGATACTAAGTTAACCAAATTGAGTACACACACACCTGAGTACCTTGGTGTATCCGACCATGTCTGGCCTTCTTTAGGCGGTGCAGAGGGCGCCGGCAAAGGGGTTTTAATAGGCATGATTGACACTGGCATAAACCCTAACCACCCCAGCTTCGTTAATAATGGGGCATTAAAGGGACTTAGTCATTTCAAGGGGAGATGTGAGACAGGACCTGGGTTTCCATTAAGTGCGTGCAATGGAAAGATTGTCGGGGCACAGTTTTTTGCTCGTGCGGCTATAGCATCAGGGGATTTCAACTCAACCGGCCTTGATTATGCATCACCTTTAGATTCTGATGGACATGGAAGGTGAGATTAGGATGATTGAGGTAAAGATGAATAATACTAATGATGTTTGATACATGCATAATTGCATGCTTTGGTGCTATTTCTGTTGTTTCCAATTTTTATTTACAGCAATGTTCTTATTGAGATCTCTAATTTTAATTCATTTACAGTCATACTGCATCGGTTGCTGCTGGGAATTTCGGAACACCGGTATTGTCTAAAGGGTACAACCATGGCAATGCCAGTGGCATGGCTCCTGGAGCTAGGTAAACCCTGATTATGATTTCCTTTGGACCTGCTATTAAGCGTGATGTTAATTAGTAGTTTATAAAAAATAAAATGTTATTTCCATGAGGATTGCAGGCCCTATACCGATGTTGCGGGGCCTCGCCTCTTTACAGAGAGACATAAATTAATTCATGCAAGAAATATCCAAAATGATGCCCTTATTTTAAAAAATAATAATAATAAAGTGCATAACCATTTAATTTGTCTAAAAAAGATTGACGATCCCAAAAGAATGATGAATTTAGAATTTTAGATTGTTGAAATTTTTCTTGGATTGCCATTTTTGCAAAGTAGTTTTCGAATGGAAGACAACACGTTACTCCTGAAGTTATCTGTTCACTAAGTTTTTTTTTATGAAGGCTTGCAATCTACAAAGCTCTCTTCTCTTTCGGAGGCTACATGTCAGATGTGATTGCTGCAATTGATAAGGTGTAATTCATCATAATTGCATATTAACCACAAAACTGGTTCAATTTTAAGTGGTATTAAATTATTTTGTTATTGTTTCATTTTTTGCAGGCAGTAGAAGATGGAGTTGATATCTTAAGTCTGTCTATTGGCCCATCAACGATCCCTTCAGGACCCGTTTCTTTCCTTAGCATACTAGAAATAGAGCTGCTTTTTGCAACCAAAGCCGGAGTTTCAGTTATCCAAGCAGTTGGAAATAATGGTCCCGAACCAAATTCAATTCTCTCGTTTAGTCCTTGGATTACAAGTGTGGCTGCTTCTAGTACGGACCGCGTGTACAACAACTCGATCATTCTTGGCAATGGAAGAGTTTTGTCTGGCATTGGTATTTCTGGTAAACCTCTGTTCGATTTTATAATTAACTATTTTTTTTTTTAACTTATGATGCATGGCTGCTGATATTTTTCTTGATTAGACTGAATTGCATAAATCATTTGGACATGCTATTAGTCCATTCTTGATTGTACTAAATTGCATATATCCAGAAGCCCTATTTAAGCTACAGAAGATTGCTTTTCATCAACTCTGCTCAACCAGGGTTTACTTGGGTAACACTAACATATATATAAGCCCAAAAGCCACAATGGCAGTATATTTATTGAGTTGAGATGAAATTAAATATTATATGAAGGTGGTCCATTGTAAAATCAAGGATTTCAAGACTAGTATTATTTGGTATAATTGCTAAAATACTATGAAAATAAGTCTGTGTTGGCACTCTAAAAATTGGTTTTGATTTGGAATTTGTTTGCTAGAGCCAACACCAGCTGAAAGGATGTTACCAATAGCAACTGGAACAGATGTAAGCAATCCGAATGCAAATTCTGAAAATGCAAATTGCCTAGATGCAGAATCGTTTATTCCATCCTTGGCTAGGGGAAAACTAATCATCTGTGAGCATGTATCGCATTCTATGTATGGACAAACATTCATGATCAGCGCCATTCTTGAAACAATTAGAAGGATTGGAGCAGCAGGAGTTATATTTACATCAGACCAAAACCTTCCCGATTATGATACCGGAGCCGAATCAACTATGACTTTACCGCTCCCTGGAATTGTGCTTCATAGTGACGGTTCCCAGGTAAGTTACTAGGGCACGCATGTGAAGTTCATTTTCAGAAAATTATTCAAATAATGCTATCTATTTCAGTTGCCTCCTTTCCGTACTCAATTATTTGCTATTTCTTACCCTCACTGCACAGGTGCTTCGAAACTACTACAACTTGAACACATTGCGAAGCACAAATGGACGTGTGATCAGATTTAGAGCAACAGGGCGCATATTAGATGGAAGGCATGCTACTTACACTAGGAAGGGGCCTATCGTCGCATTTTACTCATCAAGGGGTCCTGATGTGAATAACAATCTCAGGGAGAATGCTGACGTACTTAAACCAAATATCATGGCTCCCGGCACTGCCATTTGGGGTGCTTGGAGTCCAGAGAGCCAGAGTATGCCTGAATCAATAGGTATTTATTTAGCCAGAATATACCTGAACTTTAGTACATATCTGAATTTGGAATGGATTTCATGTATAGTCCCTGACATAGATAGGATTATGGATTTATCATATAGTGAGGCTATGGTACTATGCATAGTGCGGATTGGTCCGTACTATACATCAATATCTCTATTTTTAAAGTTCTAATAGTCATTCTGAACCGTTCAACATGAAATCCTTGTGAAAATGTACTTACAGACTAAATTTTACATTTTAATAGAATGCTTTTATTATTTTGTTAGATAGTAAGAAAAGCACTACTTTTGAATTGTAAAAAATTGTAAAAAAATGTAAAATTTGATCTACTGATTTTGAAGGATCAATATCTCCATTTTTAGAGTCCAACCAGCCAACATAAACATTCAACATGATCGAACGTTCGAAATCAGTATATCAAGTGGTTTCTACCTATCTAAAAAAATTGTAAAAAAATGTAAAATTTGATCTACTGATTTTGAATGTTCATATGGAGATCATGTTGAACGTTTATGTTGGCTGTTTGGACTCTAAAAATGGAGATATTGATCCATATATAGTACAGACTAATCCGCACTATGCATATACCATGGAATCTTAAAATAATGCTGGTTCTGAACAGTTATTTAAGTACATGCTGTCAAAAAATGAACTTTTACTAAAGATCTTAAACTTCTCGGTGGTTACCGGAATACAGGCCAGTTGGATCAGACATAATTACTGCATCCAAATGTGTATTCTAAAATTACAATTGCATTTTAATTATTTTGTCTAGGAGAGGAGTTTGCCATGCTCTCAGGCACTAGTATGGCAACCCCGCATGTTACGGGCATCGCTGCATTAATAAAGCAAATGCACCCAGACTGGAGCCCGGCCGCCATAACCTCAGCTATGATGACAACAGCCGACAGAAAGGATCATTTTGGCTATAACATCCTAGCAGAGACAACAGATGGGCTACTGACAGCAAACCCGTTTGACTATGGTGCTGGTGCAGTCTATGCTGCACGTGCAATGAACCCTGGCTTGATTTTCGACATACGCTTTGAGAACTATGTCCAGTTCCTTTGCACAGTGCCTGGAGTGGATGAAGGATCTGTCAGACGGGCACTAGGGATAAACAACTGCCCGACTTCCCAGTATGCGATGGTGTTCTGATTTGAACACGCCTAGCGTGACCATTGCGAATTTGGTGGGATCAAGGAGGGTCATGAGAAGAGTCACAAGTGTTGGTGACGAGACCGAGACATATGTGGCATATGTTAGGGAACCGACTGGGGCTGCTGTGAGGGTTACACCTAGGATTTTTAGGATCAATCCAAATGCATCTAGAGGCATCAGTATTACGTTTGAGGCTCGGGAGGCGACAAGCGGTTTTACGTTCGGTGAGGTGGTGCTAAGAGGGGATAAAAAGCATGTTGTTAGTATGCCTCTTGCAATTTCTGCTAGTAGTACACTTGGTAGTGAAATAAAATTAACTGCCCTGAATTAAAAGGAAAAGACTTACAGTGAGGTGAACTCTGGGGGTAGGTTGGTTAATAAGATATTGACAACATTGGTTTGACTTTATACATACAATAGAGTCGAAATAAAAAAAATAAAAAAAAACATGTAACATGTGTATTGCAGTAAGTCAAAACAGCATTATCAATATCATTAGCCCGTTAATAAGGTGCTTATGCGTATGGTACTCTGTTTTAGTTTGAGGTGGAGAAAGTTTATTACTTCAATTGGTAGAAATCAAGTTGTATGGTTGATAGTTTCTAATCTCTATTGGGTCATTTTGTTCTAAAAGGGGGGAAAAGAAGAAAATGGGGTAAGTAATTCAAACATTGTTCGTGAGAAAAATTTCACATATTTGACCCCTCTAATTATCTCACATTTTGCATAAAGTTGTGCTTTTCCCCTCTACCCCTCTAATTTTGGAAATCTGATTATATCATGTCAATTTAAAAAATTTATTCAGGGTACCCCATATTCCCTTAAATGTATTCCTCACATGTCAGTTGTCACCCTTTAATATAATGTCAACTATTTTTGGTTCCGCAATTTGTTTAACGGTTGTACATTTGTGTTGATGCAATCAATCTTATCTTGTTTTATATAATCCGCATATTTATCCTGTTTTATATAATCCTTTTTTTCATTCTTTTTTTTTTATGGAACATAAAACATTTAACTAATTAAGATTTTTCATCCTATCCAGCTATGGGTGAAAATGGTAAGGATAATATCCGATTCGTATTCAATCCATATTCGAAAACTTAGATGTGGAAATCCGATATCCAAATATCTATATGGATAAGGACACTAGTATAGTTTTAGGTTTCAATTATTTGTATCCAAATAGTAGATATATATCATATATTTTAATATATATTATGAAAAATTTAAGTTATTCACCATTATAATTAAATAAATATTACAAAATTTAATATTTTTAATATCTTTTTATATTATTTTTATAAATATCCAATCTAATTCGGATTTGTATCCATCTGATATTCACTCTGTATCCATATCCGAAAAAATATATATATTACCACTATCCGCTCCGTATCTGCTCCGTTTTCACACCTATGTCCAGCACATGTTCAAAGGAATACAGAGAAGGAGAAGAATGCAAGAATTTCTTTCTATTTCTTGATTAGTCTTTACATGTTACAAGGATCCCATTTTATAGAGAATTAGAATCCTTAATTACAACACTGACTATGGTTAACATGTACTAACCGCAGTTCTAACAATATCTAACAGTCTCATGAATGTTTGTTACAATAACTAACTTCCTAATACAATTGTTAAGCCTCTGTCTTGTGTGAGCTGATGTGGCACTGATCCTCTGTAGTCGGACAGAACTGGAGCCAACCAGTGATACCTTATTACATGTATAAATCAATGTTGTAAAAAATGTCTATTTAGACTGATTAATTGTCCGATTAGTTATTGGTAGTGACTAAACCGTCATAAAAATTTTCGATTGATCAGTCGATTATTTATGATTATGGCCAATTATTTTCGATTATTTCCGATTAATCATTTGACGGTATTTATTTGTCCGACGACTGCATATCATTATTTACAACTGGTATAAACTACGATGCATGATATCATTCATGGTGTTTTGCCTACATGGCTTTTGACAACAAGCAACCAATTTATGCGGATATGCTTGTTCGACGTGCATCGTTCCTTTAGAATTCTTTTATCTCAACCGCTTTAAAGTTGAAACGAATAATTTATTTCACTCTTAAAAGTCATCACTGTTAATTGCGAATAATTCGGTGGAATAATTCGTCGGGAAGGATTTGAAAGCTATTTATGAATAATTATCCTCGTTTAATATTGTAGATGATTAGCATAGCATCAGCTGCGACGCGGCGGGTCGCTTGCGCTTATCCTATCCACCACACACAAAAAAAATATACAATGGGATTTGAAGTCCACGTGGCCACGTGTCACGCGTTCATATTATCTCGGTCAACTCTGACTGATCTCCTGTGGCAATCCTTTTATGGCTCTTTGTGTAGTGTTGTGTTGTTTGTGTTGCGACTTGCGAGAGTTGCTCCCAAAGTTATTTCTGATGTATATGAATTAAATTATCGCTGAGAAACCTTTCTATGAGATATTTTCGTTTAGTGAGCAGAAACATTTTAATTTAATTCGGGAGTGAATATGACGAAATACGAATAAATTTTATGGAGAAGTGTATATATATATATTTTTTAAAAGTTATGGTTTTAAATGTCTAGTAATGATTTTATTAATAAAAAATAAATTTATAACCAAATTAATGACTATAATTTATAGATCTATTTTTTTTATTATTATGAAATTCACCAAACTATTCTAAATTACTATAATTCTTTAATACTACTTATATATAGTCTATAGTCTTAATTACTCTATCTTTTTAATATCTCGTCTCTCTCTACTATCGGATCCACTCTACTTTAACCGTCATTGCCTTCCATTTGAGATGGGATCAGAAACTCTACATTCCGAATTCTGATGATACTGCATTCTTGATTCTGCTCGGCTCCAGTCACTCCCCTCTCTCTTATTCTCCTCTCCACTCGTGGAGGTAAGAGCCGAGAGAGAGAGATTGTGCCGGAGGTGAGACCTATAAGGGGTGGAAGGAGGCGGTTGTTAGGGTGTTGAAATCATAACATAATCGTCTTTGTTAGACACTTCTTTTTTTCACTGGAGCGACTCCAAAATATTTGAATATTAAAATTATTTGTTTGCGATTTAAGAATAATGATTTAAATGTTGTGTTAATTTTTTAATCTTATCAATATAGTACATGAAGGTTAAGTTTTGTACATTTGGTTTCAAGATTTTTTTTTTATAGTAAGAGTTAGTTTCAAGATATTAACAAATGAACGAGTAAAGTGTCACTTATCATGAATTATTTGAAAAATTATGTTTGAAGTTAACTATATGCGCACAGTATATATAACTACAAATTAATTACAAAGTTGAAATTTATGAACAATTAAGTTTGAAGTTAACTATATGCACACAGTATATATAATTACAAATTAATTGCGAAGTTGAAATTTCCGAAAAAATATGTTTGAAGTTAACTATATGCGCACAGCGTATATAACTACAAATTAATTGTGAAGTTGAAATTTTTGAAAAAATATGTTTGAAGTTAACTATATGCGCACAGTATATATAACTACAAATTAATTGCGAAGTTGAAATTTCTGAAAGAGGCTTGCTAAAAAAAAGATTTTAATGAAATCAGTAGGATATGGACATGAGAACAAATAAAAATTGCCTTGTTGATGTTGATTGCAAATGATGAGTATAAGAAAATTCCACAAACAATCAACAAAATTATAGCAACTAAAAATATATATAACCAAAAAAAAAAAATCCGTTGACTAGGGGTGTCAATAGCATCGATGCTTTTATCCGTTTACCTGATTTCTATCGTATCTAAAAACACAGATAATATTAAAAAAAAAAAACTATTAGTTTATTGGATACAGATAAAAATAATAATTTTTTTTTCATTTTTAGTCATTTTTTATAAATCATAATAAATAGTAAAAAAATTTCAAAAATTGTAAAAATTAGTATTCTACAAGTTTATTATATAACCAATTTATTGAGCTATTTAAATCGAAACTTGAAGGTTATACGATAAGTTTTTAAAATTGTAGTGTGAGATGGCCTTATGCTATCCATAGCACCCAAGTCTTACTCTAACAAAAAAAAAACAATACTATGTTAGTTTTAAAATAGGGAAAATTTATTATTTGCCACTCCAAAACTTTAAAATTTGAAAAATGCTACTCTAAAATTAGAAATCATCTTAATGTCACTCTAAACTCAGTTAATTTTTAATTTTACTACAAATAATAATTAATGACTAAAATACCCTCTCATGAGCTCTTCCTCTCCATCCGACTCTCTTCTTCTATCCCTCTGATGGTCGTTGAAATTTGGTTTCAACTATGGGACGACTAGTCGCGTCGTCTCTCGTTGCCATAGCTATTTTGTTCTCTACAATTTTGTGCGTACAGTCACACAAGCATCGTGGCGACTCAAGCTGCGAAATGGACACCAACGTGCGAGTACTCGCAGAGTACCGTCGATGGACACTTGGACGATTGGGATGCGATAGAAGAAGAGAGTCGGATGGAGAGGAAGAGCCTATGGAAGAGTATTTTAGTCATTAATTATTATTTGTGTTAAAATTAAAAATTAACTAAGTTTAGAGTGACATTAGGATGATTTCTAATTTTGGAGTGTCATTTTTCAAATTTTAAGATTTTAGAGTGACAAATAACTAATTTTTTCTTTAAAATATTATGAATATAATATATGAAGATTAATTTGTGTAAGAGCACTAGCCTCGAGATATTTAACAATGAACGTTAAAGTGTCAGTTTTCATCAATATCTAGAAAAGTATATGCATAAGCACAATATAACTACAAATCAATTGTAAAGTTGAAATTTCTGAAAGAAGAAATAGATTTCAATAAAGTCAGTAAGATATTAAAATGAGAATAAATAAAATTATCATATTGACGTTGGATGTGGGCTGCAAACGAATCAATCTAAATCAAACTTACCTCAGTTTGAGTTTGAATTAGAATAAAATCCGAACCGAATTAGTTTGATTTATTTTAGAACAAACTAATTAAGTTTGAATCGAATTAATTGCAAATTACAAATTTTTTGAATCGCAGTCAATCGAATTATGAACTACAATTTTTTGGAAGTCCAAGTTATACCGGTGGTTTCTACATTAGTTTTCTTCTCGTAAAAACAAAAATCGCACAGGTTCCTTTTACCTTTCACAAATTCACACTAATGAATTATAGGTCAGCTCAAGATTCCCTTACCTTTTACACTATTAAATTGATTAAAAAATCATGGCATAGATTTAGTCAAATGAAATTTATTCCATTATTAATATGTTACGTTGCCGAAATATTTTTCTATTACAAGTTACTATTATATTAACAATTTTGAGCTCTGATATAAGTTTGGTTCCTATATTATTAAAGATTGATGGTTGAATCTATTGGTTGCATTATTTGAGATTCAAACCTAAATAGTTCGTAAATCAATTTAAAACGAATTATATCCAATTTGAGATTAATTTGAATAAAATTCAAACCGAACTGATTTAATTTGTTTCAGAACGAACTAATTGTGAACTTTTTTTCCAATCAAATTCAAATTGAATCACTAACTGTAAATTTTTTGTGCGGCCTGTTGATGATAAATATCACAAACTATCAATGAAATTATAACAAATAAAATCCCTGACCACATTTCTCACGTGTGGATCGGCTTAATAAATTAATAAATTATATATCACATAATTTGCAAATAGAGCCGTTTGTGCGGAAGGGTTGTCATTGACACGCAAACATGCCACGCGAATTGCGCGAATTCGCTGTAGCCTGTTTATAATCAAATCACGGCTTTGGACAGCTGAGCCAAATTTGTATTTGTTTTGCAATCCCCAAATTACCCTTGGCATCAATATCTTCCGTATTAAAGAAAAATACTTTGACTTACCCTTGTTAAAAAATTAGTGACGTGACTAAGATGATGGATAACAATAATGCAACACGCAAATTACGTTATGTGATCAGATGTGATGTGACTGAGTTAGTAACAATGTGACTATTTTTCTTCTCTATTTATAGAGCAATTTTATTCTGACTTTTTTCTTATTTTATTTAGAGCGCCTCATCAAGTTTAATTTTTCAATCAAAATTTAAAGTTCTAAGTAGCTATTATAGCATTATAGCTTTTAATTTACAAAAAAACTATAACGCAACCGTAGTTAGCTATTTAGAATCATTATAAAAAAAAATAATTAATAGCGCTATAACTTTTAGAGTTAAAAAAAACTATAGTGTGGCTATAACTAGCTATTTAGAACTATAATTCAATTATAACATGCCTTTTACTTCATAATATGTGATTCACTTGATTATTTATTACAAAATGTTTCTTATTTTAGCATTTTATCTATTTATACTTTTTATTTTAGACAAATAAAACATGTTTCTCTTGATAGGAGAAGCCGACATTTTTATTAATTTTCAAAGTTAATTATAAAATAATAAATATGTCCACCTTATCTGAGTTTTTATAAAAAATACTAGACCGGTCATTAAATGGTCGGTTGAGAATTAAAATGAAAACTGGCTATTTAATGTCCGGTTGGGAATTTCTATTTTTTTAAGTTATGATTTATCTATTTTTTGTATTTAAATATTAGAAATATTTTTTATTTTTTTGTGAAAATAGAGAGAATGTTATATAATTAGATTTATTAGAAAGACTACAACAAATGACCAGGATCAATATTTTTTCAGACCGGATTTTTTATGGTTGTCAGAAAAATTGAAAATATTTCTTTGTGTGTTATTGGAAAAAAAATAAAAATGCTTTGAATCTAAGTTATTGATCCGATTCAAAAGTCACTTATAAATAAATACAGAAAAAAATATTGTGCTTCTATTTAAAAAAAAAACTCTTACATAACTCTCACAAAATATATTAAATAACTTTTAAAAAAATTCAAAAATAGAAGTATTACAATATTTTTTGTATTTACCTAGAAGTGACTTTTGAACCGGGATTAATAACTCAGGTTCAAAATATTTTTATTTTTTTCTAATAACACAAAGAGAAATATTTTAATTTTTCTTACAGCTATAAAAAATCCGGCCTAAAAAATATTAATTCGAAGTATTTGTTGTAGTTATTCTAATAAATCAAATTATATAACATTCTATCTATTTTTGAAAAAATATAAAAAAAAATATTTCTAATATTTCAATACAAAAAATAGATAAATCATAAAAAGAAATTAAAAAATTAAAAGAAATTCCCAACCGGCCATTTAATAGCCGGTTCTCATTTTAATTCGCAATCGAAAATTAAATGATCGGTTTGGATATTTTAACAATATTCAGATATTGTGGATATATTTCTGTTATTTTATAATTAACTTTTGATTCTAATAAAAATGTTGGTGGGAGAAGTATGAGAATACATTCAACAAGAATGAATAAATAAATAAAAAACAAAGTTTGTCAAAGTCGAATCGCTTCGTGATTTTCATCCAATGTGACTTTTTATCTTTTTGAAAAAAAATTCACTGGTTATGCATTGTCAAATTGTCTAGTCACACAAAAATGACTGTGTCAGACCTTATGTTACAAAAATGGAAAACTAATTGGAGAAATATTTTTTTTTTATAACCGTTGCAATTTCAATGACATTTCACATAGGAGCCAACTAGAAATGAAAATACTTGATTCGTTGTGGCGTGACATGACGTGACAAGCACATCGTGATTTAGTCACGTGGCATAACGTGTTAAATTTTCTTTTCACGTGATCTAACATAACTAAATGGTGACAGACGGTCACGTCACATGAATAATCGTGTCATGTGTCGTTAAGTCGTGACCATACGTAACATGACCACACGTGACGTGGCGTAAAGTAATCACATAAAAAAAATTAAATTGTTGAAAATTCAAAAAAAATATAAAAATATATGGAAAGTTCTAAAAATTCTAAAATAAATAAATAAATGATGTCGTTTTTTTTTTAAAAAAAAACGTTGAACATTTGACATTACTTTAAAAATTCAAATTACAAATATTCATTATAATAAATTAGAGAAAATAAAAACCAGTACTGAGTACCGGTATCACTAAACTTACACTAAAAGAGAAACATGAATACTCTATGCATACCAAAAAAACTAGATACTCTATGTTTCATATCGTGACGTGACTAGTTTGCATGACGTGACGTAACGTGTAATTTTCATTCGAATGTGGTCACATCACGTGACGTGACTGATCATGGATTTGCGGCATGATAAATTTCCTTCTCTAGCGCCAACTCCATGGCATGGTTGTAGTTTTAAACTGTAGGACACTTTAATTTATAGATTTTGTGATTGCAAAAAGGAAAAATAAATCAAATATTAAATGAAAATCATGTTAATTATGAGCCTCTAGTTGTATAAACTATAGCCACATCGGATCCAGTATAATTTTAGCTTAATTAAGTTTCTTGATTTCATTTCTTTTTTCACTACTCCTGTACTAGTGTTGTAGCTATAACTTTCTATTAAAATCATTTTCTTTTTTAGTCTTTGAACTTGATAATTATGTTCATACTTGCAATTTTATATTTATAACCTATGTATTGATTTCATGCTCATGTATTAAGCCGTAAAAAATATGAGGGTTTTAATATCTTATATTTTTTATGTTTGATATCTCATCATATCTTATATTTAATATCTTTATTTTCAAAGTTTAAATTGTTGATCTGAACCATGCAACATGATATCCATACTAAAATATGCCGGGAATAAAATTTTATAATTTTGTAATTTTTTATTATTTTTTAAGATATGATATGTACAAGTCGGATTTTAGACTTTTGAATTTCTAGCCATTACCCATGTGATTAACACTTGCTATTTTAAAAAGAAGGAACTCTGATAAATCACGTCATTCATTTTTTTATAGAATGTCTCTTGCACTTAAATATCAAGAACCGTAACGTCAAAAGTAGTAAGAAATAATTTGTGTTGAAAGAAATTTTGTCAAAATGAAAGGACGGAAGGAGCGCCGTAACGTCAAAATAAAAAAATAAAAAAAGGGAGGCAGGGACAGAATTGGAAACTAAATGATGGAAGATGAAAAAAATTCTTTACATTTTGTTTTTTCAATAATTAAGGTGCCGAAATTTTTCAACAGTTTCTCCATTTAGTAAGCAGTTATTATTACAAAAGAAAAGATACATCCTAAATGCTGCCTTTCCCTTCCTTTCTTTTAAACAAAATGGGAAATTTTAAATTTATAAAATGTTCTTCTTTTGTAAAAGTTGAAACCAAATACTTTTTCCACAAAAAAGTTCAGCAAAATATCCTTGTGATTTGTGAATCCAAAAGATCATTAATCATTCTTCTCTGAGTTATCTCCCCTTCTCCTTTCCCTATACATACATATTTTTTTCTTGCTTTTACAATTTTACTTTTTACTTTTATAACAATTTTTTTTAAATTTTCAGCATTGCATAGAAACTTAAAATTTATATTTAGAATATTTTTTTACTATGATATTTAATCAAAATATAGTGTCAAATGGATGATGCTTCATAGACATGTAAAGTCTTAAATTGCACCTCTCAAATTTTTAATATTTCGTAAATACATCAAGTTCCAAATTTGAAATGTCAAATTATATAAGCTTTGAATTCTGATACTAATTTATAATTTTACTTATGAAATAGACAATTAGAAAAATTAGCATGCTGTATGTAAAATTTTCAGTTTTAGAATTTATGGATTTTTAGTTATAAAAATAATGAAGGTTGGCAGCTTCAGCCAAGGTTTCAAAATAAAATAATAAATAATGAAGGTCATAATTTTTAAAACTAGATATTAAATCATTGAATTGTGAAACTAATTGTTGTATTTTTTAAATACATAGCTGAAAATATGAAAAACATGATATATTTATATAATTCAATCAATTTTGAAGATTTAAAGTTAATATCTCTACATACTCATTTCTAAGTTTTAAATTGTCATACTTCTATATTTGACTTTTTTATTATCTATTTATATAAAACGAAATTTAAATTTATCATTTTTAAAAAATTCAAAGTAACATAAAATTTGAAACTCGAAGGAATTACAAAACGTTAGAAAATTTGAGACGTACAAATTAAATATCTTGTGCTTGAAGGATTTTAAGTGTCATCCATTTAATATTGTATTTAATTTAAATATAACACTTACTAAATAATATTCTAAAATATGAGGCTAAATTATATTTAAATATAAAGGTACAAAATTATAAAATTTTATTATGAAAATTAAAAATTAAAAATTTAGAAATATGAAAAATTATGCCTCTGAGAGGGAGCAAAAATGAATCAAGTTAATAAGACTTACAAGGATATTTTGTTAAAAAAATTTTGAAAAAATTACTTTGTTTCAACTGTTATGAAAAAAAATAATTTATACAATTTCCCCAAAAAACAAAAAGCCAACTAGAATAAAAAAAAAACATAAAAGCCTAATCGAAATTATACTCGTCCACAGGCAACAGAAAAAAAATTATTAAATCCAAACGTATAAAAATAAAAATAGTGTTTCGTTTCTAACAAATTTAGAAAGATTTGATTCATTGAGTCTGATCTAAAATATATGGATCTGACTCAATAGTCTAGATCCAAATATTATATTTTTTAAAATTATTTGTGAACCATAGCTTAATTTTTCTCTAATTGAACAGTCCGGATCCATTCTAAAAAAATAAATAAATCTTAATTATTGAATCCAATCTAGATCAAACCCAATAAATTCAGTCTTTCTACTTCTGTCGTCTTATTTTAATAATTTCTACAGATAAAGAAACATCCCAAGCAACAACCCAACAAGCATGCAACATCTCTGCTCTTAACTCGAGTGAGCATCTATGCGGTATTGTAGGAAATAAAATAATTTTCTTAGAAATAATCTCAGACGACCTATTTTTTTAAAAAAAAACCTATTTACATTATAAGCAGTTCAAGTTGTGCCCGAATTCCGAAGAAAGAAGGGACAAATTGTCAAATGTTCTTATCCGGATACGACCCCGTGTTTCATCTATTTATAGCCTGCTCCGCCTCTCCATCTCATTAACTCATTCACACTAAATCTATTTTTGCTTAGAAACCCAATAACATTTTCATATTTCATTCACCATGAATGCTCTAGCTGCAACCAGCCGTAACTTTCGCCAAGCCTCGAGGCTTCTCGGCCTCGATTCAAAACTTGAAAAGAGTCTCCTTATCCCATTTCGAGAGATTAAGGTTAGTAAATTGACGGTGAAAAAAAAAATAATTGGGATTTTCCAAATTTCTTTGTATGATTGAATTAATTCGATTGTTATAGGTTGAATGCACGATACCAAAAGACGATGGCAGTTTGGTTTCTTTCGTTGGATTTAGAGTGCAGCATGACAATGCACGTGGGCCCATGAAAGGAGGCATCAGATATCACCATGAAGTAACCCTCTCTCTCTCTCTCTCTCTATCTCTCTCCTGCTTTGTGATCTTCTCTCTAAAATTTGCTTTTGTTCATTAGAGCGTATTTTGTAAGATATTTTAAATTTTATCGGAAAAATTCAAATCGAATAGTGCTACTGCCGATCACGAAAGTAACCAGTTGTCAAGTGCCACGTAGTTTTTCTTTTCTTCGGTTTATATTTTTATTCAATATTTTACTTATTTTTGCGAGAAAAAAAAAACTTGTTTTGGAGAAAGAGACGTGAATAATTTTGGTTCTTCTATACACAGTCACGGAGCAACAATATCTTCTTGCGGTCTTACCTGTTTGGGTATATTTTGAATCTTACGCAATAAAGTCAATGAATTTAAAAGGGAAATTTCATGTATACCCTTCAAAAAATTTAGAATTATGTTTCTTTTCCTCTAAAATTCATAATATCATATTATTATTCTAAATTTTCAAAATCTACAAATTTACTCAATTTATTAATCTTTTTTATTTGAACTTATTTTAAATTTATAAAATATTCATTTTGCTTTTTATTAAAAAAAAAATTATGTGGCATGCTTAAGAGTCTTAAATGTTTAGTCTTCTAATTGGTCAGGTATGAGAAAAAAATATTCATTTTTTTACTTGTGATGCATGCATAAGTATATTTCTAAATGTCATTGTATATGTGTTACAACTTACAAGTAGAGAAATGAACCATATCCCATTAGAAGCCGACCAATTAGAAGCATGAATGTTTTTTTCACACAAACTACATATTTTTATTTTCTTAATAAATAATAAAGTGTTACTTCATAAATTTAAAATGAATTTTTATAAAAAAATATAATAAAATGGGTATATGTGTGACTTTTTGAAATTAGAAGGGTAAATATGATATTATGAATTCTAGATGGTGGAATATGTAGTTTCGATGTTTTTGAAGGGTGTATATGAAATTATCCAATTTTTAAATAAGAAACATACTTAAAACACGCCAAGAATATTGCAATCAGAAGCCCAACTGCTATTTCTCATCCCATAAATTGGGGTAAAATATTAACAGCGCACAACTGATAGAGAAAATAAAATGATATATAACAGATGTGCTGTATAAAATAAAAATTGCTCTGTCAATATCTTTATAAATTTTCCCTCTTCAAATATGCTATATAATATTTCTCTTTACGCTGTCAGTGGATACAGCAATTGAGCTAAAGGTCCAAAGCTAGCGAGACATGTATTGAAACTACGGATTTTCACAAATAAAAAAAAAAAAAGTTTCGGAAGTGTTATAATTTTAGAATATTAGCAACCATTAAAAGCAGGGCTACTTGCTTATTTTTACAGAAAGATCCAAGTCACATGACTTGCATCCGCAATCAAAGCAGCCTTCTTTTCACCTTTCATTAATTAACGGAGGCTATGGGTTTTGTTGAGATAATGCTACCCCCTCAAGAAAGTGACAATTCTGAAGAATTGGTAGCCAAATTGGGTTCTAATTTTTAATTTGGTTTACATTAATTAAGCAGCATATATTAGTTGACAAGCTATTTTCATGGTACACCTACTTTTCAAGCTACTGTTACTATTGTCAGAATTACATTTTGAATAATCATTTTGAGCACCTGCGTACAGTGTGGCGCTACAGTACCCGCACTATAGTAATCGTGCTATAGTATCGGCACTTAGAGATATAATATATTATGGTCCCTACTTATTATTATTCTAAAATTTCAGTAGTATCATTTCTCTATGATCTCACTAATTATATAGTTTCAACTTTACATTTCCCGCACTAATTCTCGCATCAACATTTCTCTAATAAAAATAGTTGACTTCATAGGAATAAATACTTCAATGCATAAATATAAATACTTTTAGTACTTCAACATTGATACTTTTAGTGTCATATGTAAAAAATATTTAGATATGTATACCTTCGTAGTTATAAAATACTTTCAATGTCATGTGTAAAAAATACTTAAATATGTATATCTTCATAGTTATAAATACTTAGAAGATAAGATATTAACACTTAAAAAAATATTAATACTTTGATGCGTAACTTGTTATGATTATCTTTTTTGGAGTTCTCCAATCATTCCTGCGTCAGCCTTCCTCTAACAAAAACAGTTGACCTCATACATATAAATATTTTAATGTATAAGTATAAATACTTTCAATACTTAAATATTAATACTTTCAGTGTCATTTGTAAAAAATACCTGCAAGTGTATGTATAAATACTTGTACAACGGGGTATAAATACTTACGCGACGACGAGTCTGAAAGTACATCATTATTGATCTTATTTGAAAGAAAATATTACGTAGATATTAATAATATGAAAAAAAAAATTGTGGAGATTTTGCATTCCTTGCAGGAAGTTATATTTCTGCATTTAATTTTCGATGGTCCCTCCACAGATACAGTGATGCAGATACTATTATCTTCGCACTACAGTATCCGCACAATAAATAATTGTTCACCTCATAGCTATAAATGTACATATAAATACTTCCGTCATAGATATTAATACTTTAGGAAAAAAAATTGAATTGTGGAGTTTTTGTGATTCTAACAAAAAGTTATTTTTTTCACATTTAATTATCGGTGATCTCTCCTGCGGGTACAGTGCGGATACTGTAGCGCGGGTACTGTTATCAGCTTCATTACATTTTTCAATTTGAATTTCAGTTCACATTAAGCAGCATATATCAGTTGACAAACTATTTTCCTGGTAAATCTATTCTCACGCAACTGTTACTATTGTCAGAGTTTACATTTTTCAGTATCTATTGCGTGTCTTCGTTTTTCAATTCTCATGCAACTTGTACCTATTGTTTGACTTTCCTGTGACTTAAGAATCAAAGTATCAGATTTCAAGTGAAGAAAACATTTAGGGCATACTGGTAAAAGATTTTCTCTTGTGTAAATGTTGACCTTTCTTATACCAACTCAAGATTTTAATTTTGAATATTTAAATTGTAAAGGTTGATCCAGACGAAGTAAACGCTTTGGCCCAGCTGATGACATGGAAGACAGCAGTTGCGGCATTACCGTATGGTGGAGCCAAAGGGGGAATTGGGTGCTCGCCTGGAGATTTAAGCAACAGCGAGTTGGAAAGGCTGACACGTGTATTCACACAAAAAATCCATGACCTAATCGGGACTCACACCGATATACCGGCTCCTGACATGGGGACCAATGCACAGGTGTGTGTTGTAAATTTACCAACCTTATGGAAATGTATGTCTTCTATTATTTCCTGTTATTAAAAATCTATTTGGGTGCTCTGCTTAAATAGACAATGGCATGGATTCTGGATGAGTATTCGAAGTTCCATGGCCACTCGCCGGCTGTCGTCACTGGAAAGCCAATTGTAAGTCAATTTTTGCCAGTACATATTCTGAGCTCTGAGAAACTAACTGTCATTGTCAAATAATTATTGAATTAAAAACTTCTCATTCTTTTAGTCTTCGAAATTTGGTTTTTAGGAACTTGGCGGCTCGTTAGGTCGAGATGCAGCAACAGGACGAGGTGTAGTGTTTGCAACTGAGGCTTTATTGGCTGAACACGGGAAGTCGATTTCAGGATCAACCTTTGTTATCCAGGTAAACATAATTTTGAGCATTTCACATGCACAATATTTTTTCTAAATATATATATATAAATATATAGAGAGAGAGAGATAGGCTAATGTGCATTCGAATGTATATGGTCTGAAGTGTTTACGGGTTTACGGTCCAAATTTGAAATTTCAAAATTCAAACAGTCGATCCGAACCGTTCATCTTGTTCTCCATATTAATATGTGTTTGGAGACCAAATTTTACATTTTTCTGAATATTTTTACTATTTATTAAGTATTTTACAAAATCGTTGATCCAACGGTGGCTGCACAAAACAGTAAAACCGTTGGATCAGCGATTTTCAAAGTGGCTTAATAAATAGTAAAAAAATTCAGAAAAATGTAAAATTTGGCGTCCAAGCACATATTAATATGGAGAACAATATGAACGGTTCGGATCGACCGTTTGAATTTTGAAATTCCAAATTTGAATCATAAGCACTTCGGACCATATACATTTGAATGCACATTAGCCTATCTCTCTCTCTCTCTATATATATAGAAATGGGCTATGGTGCATTGCAATGCATGGACCCCTTTGTGCATTGCACTATAAATCACGAATTCAAAGTCCAAACGACCGATTCGAACCGTTAGATGTTTAATCCATATTGAAATGTACTTGGAGACCAAATTTTACATTTTTTTGGAATTTTTTTACTATTTATCAAATATTTTTTAAAATTGTTGTTTTGCTGTGAACAGTAAAAAACAGTAAAATTTTCTGGACCATTAGATCAGCAACTTTCAAAATTGCTTAATAAATAGTAAAAAAATTCTAAAAAATGTAAAATTTGGTCCCCAAGCAAATATTAATGAGTTAGGCTAATATGACACTAGTGTTATATAAAACTAAATAACACCACATCTTAAACCCTTAGATTTGCTTTAAGATCCATACAAAATGAAGTGCTTCAACAGTAAAAAAGGATATTACGAATCTTAAAGCAGATCTAAGAATTTAAGATATGGTGTTATTTAGTTTTATATAACACTAGTGTCATATTAGCCTAACTCAATATTAATATGGAAAATAAGATGAACGGCTCGGATCGGTCGTTTGGACTTTGAATCCGTGATTTGTAGTGCAATGCACAAAGGGGTCCATGCATTGCAATGCACCCCATAGCCCATCTCTCTCTCTCTCTTTCTCTCTCTCTCTCTCTCTCTCTCTCTATATATATATATATGTATGAGATAGGCTAATGTGCATTCGAATGTATATGGTTCGAAGTGCTTACGGTCCAAATTTGAAATTTCAAAATCCAAACGGTCGATCCGAACCGTTCATCTTGTTCTCCATATTAATATGTGCTTGGAGACCAAATTTTACATTTTTCTGAATTTTTTTACTATTTATTAAGTATTTTACAAAATCGTTGATCCAACGGTGGCTGCACAAAACAGTAAAACCGTTGGATCAGCGATTTTTAAAGTGGCTTAATAAATAGTAAAAAAATTCAAAAAAAATGTAAAATTTGACCTCCAAGCACATATTAATATGGAGAACAAGATGAATGGTTCAGATCGACCGTTTAGATTTTGAAATTTCAAATTTTAACCGTAAGCACTTCGGACCATATACATTCGAATGCACATTAGCCTATCTCTCTCTCTCTCTCTCTCTCTCTCTCTCTCTATATATATATATATATATATATATTATATAAAAAGAAAGGTGGTTATTGCCTAAGCTCAAACTACCACCTATAATGGCTGTATTACAATCATAAGCTCATTTCTTTGATTTGATTAAATAATTGGAAATTTTTCTTTTTATAATAGGGTTTTGGTAATGTGGGTTCATGGGCTGCACGTATTTTCCATGAAAGAGGTGGCAAGGTCATTGCAATTGGAGATGTCTCAGGCTCGATAAAGAACAATAATGGGATAGATGTACCAGCATTGATCAAGCACAAAAGGGAAGGCGGTGCCTTGAAGGATTATCCTGGGGCTGAGGCCATGGATTCAAACGACTTGCTCGTGCATGAGTGTGATGTTCTTCTCCCTTGTGCCCTTGGTGGGGTCCTTAACAGGTATGCTGGTATATATATTCAGTCAAGTTTAGTTTTACATAAATTAGGGTAAACATGATATATCTGTTTGATTGATTTTCACAGTTTTTAAAATGCTACACGTCCAATATATCTTTTTTGTTGATTTTTATTCCAATAGTTGATATTGTTTACTAAATCGTAATTGATCTTTATTTAATATATCTATCAGTGAAAAGTTGGTGATAGCTGTGTGGCAGTGTGGCAGTTGATTGCTTAAATATTATTTTCCTTTATTACAGTCACAATATCTTTTTCCTTTATCAATGAATGTGTTATGTAACCCTTCTTAGGCGGAATTTCATGCAACTCAAAATTACAAAAAATTTCCTTTAAAATTCATAATATCATATATATCCCTCTAAATTTCAAAACTCACAAATTTACTCAATTTATATCTTTTCTATGAAACTCCTTTTAAATTTATAAAGTTTCTATTTTATCCTTTATTGAAAAATAAAAATATGTAGTCTGTGTAAGAAAAATTTATGTCTTTTCAACATATTTTTATTTTTTCAATAAAGGATAAATAAAAACTTTATAAATTTAAAATTAGTTTTAATAGACAATACAATAAATTGAGTAAATATGATATTATTAATTTTAGAGGAAATCATAATTTGGAGGTTTTTGAGGGGGTATACATGAAATTCCACCCTTAGAATGGAAAAAAAAAAATGAGATTTTGAGATAACATAAACTATAAAGCTAACTTTGTTAAGCTAACCAAACTACTACAGGGAAAATGCACCACATGTTAAGGCCAAATTTATTATTGAAGCTGCAAACCATCCAACAGACCCTGAAGCTGATGAGGTATTAATATGTTACAAACTATCAAAAAATATTTTTTTCAAATACCCAATTATGCTCAAGGTTAGTTAATTTTATCTTTTGCAGATTCTAGCCAAGAAAGGAGTTTTTGTATTGCCTGACATTTATGCAAATTCAGGTGGTGTCATTGTTAGTTACTTTGAATGGGTTCAGGTAAATTTAGAAAAATTATCTCTTCTGGTACTTCACTTTATAATGCATTACACATACTCTCAGGGCAACTTTAATGCTTTTGCTTTGTTTTGTTATTATATCAATTTTAGAACATCCAAGGATTCATGTGGGATGAAGAGAAAGTTAACATGGAGTTGAAGAAGTACATGAACAGCTCCTTCAACAATATCAAGCAAATGTGCAAATCGCACGACTGCAATCTAAGAATGGGTGCTTTTACCCTTGGTGTAAACCGTGTTGCCCGTGCTACCCTCCTGAGGGGATGGGAGGCATAGAAAATGTGTTTGTTCATTTATTTTTACCATGTCACAATAATTTTCTCCATTGATATTTTTCTTCCTTTTATGTGTTTCTGTTAGTTTTGTGTAATTCACTCCCCCTCAATTTCCTGAGTTCTCCATAATCATACAATGGCGATGTTTCAATTGATTTGATATTGTTGAGTTCATTTCTTTTTAAGTGTATAGGTACTTAATCAGAGTTTGATTGCAATTCGATTATACTGGACAAAATAAAATGAAATCAATACATGTTTAGATGAACTGACTAAAAAGAACCACGAGAGCTACAAGATAAGTTACAATCTGACTTTATCATAGCTAGCAGTTGAAAATTTGACATAGAAGAATAACTATAGTACAAAATTATCCAAATGAAGTGAGTTAACCAGTTTTAAGGTTGTTATTTAGGAACTTATATTGAGCACAATAGAAAGGCTAAACCAACTCCCGCACTAAAAAAGGCAAAAGTAATAATAAAAATAATAATAATAATAATGACTCAAAAACTACTAGACAATCCTCCCTTGTCAGAAGGCCAGGTACAAGAGAAAAATTAGAGTACCTAATTCTTGCCAGAATTACCTGATGAATTTTCGTCTTGCCAAGTTGCTTGCCACTGTTTATCATAGAAGGTAGATTCTTCGATAAGCTTCTTTATATTCTCTATATCTTCATTCTTTCTCACAAACAATACGCCAACTACTGCTACGAATAGCAAGGTTTTGCAAAAGAAATTTCCCATTTGATCAACAAGACCGGCACCAGTCAGGCTATCCACAAAATAGGCCATGAAAAACCCAATCATGGCAGCACGACCTACAATTTTAGAAATATCAACAAATATACTTTTAGGTTCCACACCACTAAAAAATTACGAAAAAGAAAGAAAAATAAACAAACTGATTGTTGATTGGGAGATTTATATACTCGTCACTCATGTTTTTTTAGTGTTTTACTAGGTAACAAATTTTTTTTCAGATCAACTAACAATATATGTTGCCAAAATGTGCCACATGGCAACTGTTGTTTAGCTATATAAATGAGAATTTATTAGTTTTACTGAATTAATTATACTAAAATTATGTGTGCTGTTAGAAATAGATAAATAATATAGCTAAAGGTTTCACTAGCAAGCATTATGTACAAATGAAGGAAACAATTGGTTTCAACAAACCATTTAGAAGCTCTGCTTCAGGGAGATGAAACCGCTTGATCCATTGCCACCATGGAATTATTGAGGTATCAAATACAACCGGTTCATTATTGCTCGATGCCTCTGGATTATCTTGTAGCCACTTTCTTCTCCTAACCTCTGAAATGGATTAGACAGATAATGCTAGAAGAGATTATTAACCAATCTACACAGGAAAGAAGTGCACAGAGGTCCATTGAAAGATTTTACTCCATCCATTTCTTTTAACATAAATTCTTGAATGAGGCATTTTATCAAACAGTTGGTGCAGTTGCACTTACCGGCATCAATAACGGCATCCCAATCTGTTTTACCCCCTTTCTGAAATTGTTTCAAATCCCAAGTACCCCCCACCCATCTCTCGTCTTTAAATGAGGGCACCTCTGCCTTGACCGAAGCAGCCCCATTCAAGCTCAAAGACTCCGCCTTTTTCGCCCCCTCTTCTTTCTTCTCGGCTACAGCTACAGGAGAAGACTCTCGCTTCTCCTCTGTTGCAATGGGGCTTACACTTCCAGCGCCGTTCTCAGTCGATTTTGCTAGGAAGAGAGATTGATTTCTCTTTTGGATAAAATACAACCAATTTCGGCGTGAGAAATGAGCTCTGTTGAGTGAGGTAGGGAGAGTAGAAGAGAGAGGTGGTGAGAAAGAAGCCATGGTGATAATGCAACAAAAACTACAGAGAAAAGATAGGAAAATTAAAATAAAACGAGGAAATTTTTATGGCTAAAGATGATGGAGAGGAGAAGAATATTTTGAATAGACTTGGCTCGTGTACATTGAGCAGATAAGAAGAAGGTCGAGCCTTGAGGTGTATGTGAAAAAGGTCTAGGATGCGTTGCTTTTAAGGATGAAGTCTTTGGTGGAAGGTAGTGATGATATGGCGCTATGCACTGCCACGACTGGCTGGAGCTGCTTCCCTTGGATGACGAACTGAGAGCGTTGCCTTGCCATCTTCCCAGGTACCTGACTCAATACAATTGAAACGGACGGCCCAGGTTTACTCTCGGCCGGTGTCTATTCGGGATGGCGAAGGGAGGCCAGATTATTGTGCTTTGAGATTCGTGTAAAGTTAAAAGACGGATCCTCAAACTTCCGTTTCAATTGTACTCTTGTTTGTGTGCGTAGTTTGTGACTGTGTCAAAGAACCCAGCCAACAAATTTACTTTAGTCACTTCATTGACTGAAAGTCCGTTTCAATTAGGAGAGATCCAATTACACCATCATAAAATTGTGACACAATCTTAATATTATAATTTTATAATTTATTTTTGTGATTTAAAAATTTAAACAGACGATTCAAACTGTTCAACATAATTTTCATATTAAAATGTGCTTGGAAACCAAATTTTACATTTTTTTTAAAAAAATTTTAGTATTTAATATTTATTAAGAGGTGTACAAAATTGTTGTTTTCAGACAATTTTGGACCATTAAAAAGTAGCAATTTAAAAAAATTCTAAATAAATAATAATAAATTTTCAAAAAATATAAAATTTGTCCCCAAGCACATTTTAATATGGACATTACGTTGAACGATTCGGATCGACTATTTGAATTTTGAAATAAAAAAATAACTTATAAAATTATAGTATCAAAATGTGTTACCCTAAAATGATGTAATTGGATCCCTCCTCTTCAATTAGACTTAATTGTATGTAATCTACTGATTATATCAACTATATATCCCAATAATTGAAATATTAAAACATTTTAAAAAAGAACAAATTTACTCAAATCATCGCATTAGAAGCCCATACACTTCAAAAGCCTAACATAAATCCAAAATGTTTCCCGGGCCATAAATGAACTCAATAATGTACCGATGTTTCCTCCGGCCTATTAGATTTGGCAAATAAGATCAGAATGTACTCATCGGTTGTTTAGCTTCATCCATCCGGCCTATTAAATTTAGCTTTTTCATAATAACGCACGATAAGCAAAACATTTTTTTCCCCTAAACCTATACAGTTGATTTTAAACCGCATGCAACATATATAATCTAGCAATCAGAAATTTCAAGCCACAAAATAGTATTCTTTTGTTTCTTCGGAGTTCAGATCAAATATTAAACGATTCGGAGAAGCATATCAACAGCAATACCAGAAAAGAAAGCAAGACTATATCATTGTGACATTGTGTTGAAGAGAAAGAAAACCTGTCCCAAACTCGAGAACAACATAATATTGGATTTAAACTTGTGTTGAATACAAGCCAGGTACAAAATTTTAAATTTATACACAATTTAGGCTTAAGATAAATACAGCATTGGCAGAGAAGTAACAACAGGTTACCGGTAGATGGGCTATCGAGCAGACCCGGGGAACTATTAGCGGTGCTCTTCCTTTTTGTCGCATTTTCTCTGCATGCTCAGAAATCTATACATTCAAGCTAAACTTGAATTTTCGTGCTAAACTTAATACATTTCCAACAAAATAGTTCTATTTGTGATTTATTTTATGACACTGTCACAGTACTATGACTTCTCTAGAATCAACAGAAAACTCTATATACATTGTAAGACAATACTGAAATAGATAACTTCCTATTGCAAGAATTCTAGTCGAATGGATCTATCCGAGGGTCATGCTCACTAGCCATGGCCATTCCTGTGCAGAGGCATGTCGGGCACATCACCTGCACATTACATACAACATATCAATACCAAGATGAGAAAGGACTACCGTATACCCAGATGCCAAATCACATTATTTAGGCAACTAACATCATTTCTAGGACGTGTGCAACAAAACTCAATATTTTAGCATTAGTTCATATGCCAATCTAAAAATCTGAATATTAATATGAATGACACCCAACCATTTTGGATATTTGCAAATCAATGAGAGCAATAGAAGTCAAAGGCTAAGTCAATGGAAATGGACTAAAAGTTGCACAATTACACTCACAAAATATATCACCCTTTCTAGCAAATCCAGTGAGGGCAAAATTCTCAAAACACAATGAAATAATATTTTTTCCATTATCCCTACTCAAACAAAAAGCAGATGGATTTTCTTTGCAAATATAAAAAATTACTTGATATAACTTTCAGAAGTTTCACCCTCCAATACTTAGTACTTTATTGTTTATTTTGCTATATGTTGACAATTAACTCTAATTTTAAAACAGCCAAAAACAAATGTCAAAAGTTCTTCGAATCCAAAACTACAGCTATTGATATTTCCTTTATCATGTAGACAGATATCAGGTTTGGTGATCTGACAATTGTTAGGCCACCAATCAAATTTCAATATAACTAAATAACTAATTTTCAAATTGTTCGGTGGGTAGCCAACAGCTTTCAAATTGCATCAATTCTGACATAAAGGCCTATATAAATCATAGAGAAGGCAGCTATAATTTTAAACTTTTTTATTTTGATATATGTTGGTTGCCACAACTTCTCAAGCATGCATGTTATCAATATAACCTATCCCTCAACTAATTGAGGTACCGAGGTTTAAGAAGTGTTCAGTGTTAACTCTTGTCAAGAGCTAAACAGATACTAAAATAAATAATTAAGTGTCAACAGTTGTCAGAAATGCATTATAATTTGACTAAAAAAGAATTAAGGCCAGGTAGCTCAATCTTATGACACGTGTAATAATTACGAAATGATTGTTGATCATGGGCTCTGATTGTTCATCTCTTTTTCAAAATTGGGTGCGGAAGTATATCAGTACCCAACGTAGCTCTCAAAATCTACATTTACATATATGGATAATCTACATTTAATAGAAGTTAATTCATATATACTAGATTAAATCTGAAAGTATTTAGGATTAATTCTGTCCAGACAGAGACTGAAAATAAATGAGTGCAAAATATCAGTTTTCTCAAATAAGGGTAAGCCATACTGTGCGCTCAGGGATAAAAAAAAACATATATATACAAATTAAAAGATGATACAACTTTTGAATCTCACACCCGCATACACAAAAAAGAAAAGAGCACCCAAAATGATGTTGTAATTACAATATGTATCCAGTGTCAAATTAGAGTCTCAACTATTTTTTTTCTTTTATTGAGTCAAATTCTCATTTGACATAATATGCATCCAGCGTCTCTATTTATGAGAGAGGGATATATAACAATCAACTCATTTGACAACCGTGACAACCGATGAATTGGAAACTAAAATTTTAAACATGTTTCTTACCAATTAATTAGATCATGTATCACATTTGGTGGAATTAGAAATTCATACAATCACCACTAAGGCCGATAAAACAGAGACATTTAATCCGAATCACCATAATGATGAATAATTTGAAAACTTGAGGCAGGGCCAATCTAAATTCGTAGAGAACATATCTATACCTTTTTTTTATTTTGATAAATTTATTATCAGTTTTCACAGTTTCTGAATGACTTTGTTGTCAACATATTTATCCCTTAAATGGTATTATATGAAAAGGAGAAATGAAATCATACTCTGCCAGCTCCAGAACAGTTGGGGCATCTCTCGGTCCGTGGAGCAGATAAAGGTTGAGTTCCGCTGCTAGCTGTCGAAGCTGGCTCTGCCAATACAAGAGCTCCTGTGCTCGAACAACGAGCACATGCCAGGTACCCTGCATACATCATAGGAAACCTGTCAAATACTTCCTAAAGGAAATGCAAATGAAATATATTCAAGTAATGGCAGAGGTGGATCCATCTATAGTGAATGGGGGTCAATTGACCCCATTCATTTTCAAAAATTTTGTACTTATGCATGATACTCCATATAGTTTAAGAGTAAAATGCTATGGATATTGTAAAATTAGGCAGCATGAAATTTTTATATGATTGATCCCGATTCACGTTTAGACCCCCATAGCTTGAAAGTCTGGCTCTGCCCCCGAGTAATGGCACACCCCCACTATCCTGACCAAAAATTGAAATAGAAGACCCTGCCAATTTGGATACCTACTGAATCTAGTTTACGCCACATTTCAATTCCAAAATCATGGGATGTACTTACTATACCGCTCACGACAACAACAACTAGGCTAGGCTTTCCTGAAGCTCTTCTTTGTTTTAAAATTTAAACAGGGGATTGATAAAATATCTACCAAGGATTTTCACTTCTAACGTACAGGCCAAAGATGCAACACAAAATAGAACCGAAAAAAAAAAATGATGACACCCAGTGGTATATATTCTCCTTGTATATGTTGACTGGATTCATACCATACCAGCATGTGCTGGCAGTATATACCGGTACCACCAGCGTGATAAACTGATAATACATGACTTACCAGTTCCAAGGCAGTATTTGCATCTTTTGTGCTCCTGTTGCTTGACATTATTAATCTCAACAACCATCAATGCCGATATTACCCCTACCGCACCCCCAGAGAAAGAAGCCACTATCGGATCGACCTGACTGTCGAGTTCATATTAAAAGAAATTAACAAAAAGAAAAAAAAATTAGAGTGCTTCAGATACCTAATGATGCAACTAACAAATAACTAACTCAGATGAGATTTTGACATGTTTTACAAGAAAAGAAGCACCTTAATTGCATAGGCAAGTGAACATTCCTTATGAAATCTTCATATGTTGTACCTCCAATCCCCAACCTAAGCTCGAGCTGTAAAATTAGAAATCCACAAAACAACAAAATGAACAGACCAGTCTAAGCTAAGCATAATATTAGTGTATTTACAATACCCAATTATATAAGCTAAAATAAGTAAAGCTAAGCTGATAGTGCCAAGAGTACCAACTTGAATCAACCCTATTACAGGCCAACCATATTATAAATATGAACCTGTTAAAATGTTCTTGATTAACTAGTTTGTGGTCGGCATCATATTTAAAGTTTGCTATACTATCAGTTATTCTGATGACGCTAGACGTAGGTCAAGCATATGCAAGTTGCAATACATCTTTGTAAATTTTAATCAGTAACCATTAATAGTGATCAATAAGATCATGGTTCACAACTTTATCTTATTTAAAAATTAATAATTTATAAGGTAACTTACAATTGGTGCAAGAAGACCACCAAACAAAATGATTCCAGCAATTAGAGATAAACACACTGCATAATAAATCTTTAAATTTGCAGGAGTCTGAAATTACAGAAAAGTTAAAAAAATCAATTAGCTTGTCCTGAAAACAGAATGAATATAGAACAATTAATCAACAATTTCCAAAATACCCTTACTGGTGACATTTTCAAAAAGCTTCCTAACACATATATAACACACTGACAATCGTGTTACTTTACTCACCAAGGGAGGGAGAAATGGAATGAAGGAGGGGAAATCAGGCAGTTCGTTTTCCTGCTCTTCATTTAAGATGCCAAGCTCAGCATTTCTTATTCTCTGCTGTATCCTTAACCTACGGATCTGTATCAATATAAACTTATGTAACGCGCGCACGCTTTTATATATATATAAAAAAAAAAAACTGACTGCTTAGTCTGCTTTTATAAGAGATTTACAAGGAATATTGTGATAGTCTGGTGTGTGGAACTAATTCCATTTCCTAACCCAACCTTTTCACATCTAATTAATGCAATGAAGAAATCTAAGTGGACTCTTACTGAAAAAGTTTTGTATAATAATAAAGATAAGTTGAACCGTACCTCCTCCATGTGGAGAAAGATTTTGTTTCTGCGGCTTCTAATGTTATCCTGTATCTCTTGTAAATCAAATTTTGCAAAGTCTTCTACCGTTTCTGGCCCTTCTATAATACAAAACCTGCATTCAATATTTTCAATCAGTATCAAAAGGAATTGTGGTATCAGATAGCTCCATATCTCAAAAAAGACCCCCCACCCACCCACCCACACACACCACAAAAAAAAGGCAAAACAAAAAAAGAGAACAATACAAGCTCCGCAGACATTGTTCTGTTGCGCACAGAATTGGAATTGAACCAGCCAGGCTTTGTACCAGTACGAACTAGAGAAGAACCCCGAACTGACTCAATTAGTTCTGATCATTCTTCTTTAATGTGTTCAACCTATCTCCTCTAGAAAGAACCAGCCGTCAGTAAAACAAGATGGAGATTATTTCTCAACCTTGGTTGAACCCAACTAAGCTCCTGTTCGCCATTTCATCAACTAATATCATCTCAAATTCTGATTAAATGTCCAAATATATGAAAACGTACCCAGCAGCGTTTTTGTCGTTCAGATCGGGCGGACCAGCCATGCTATCGCCTGAAAACGAAGAAGATGAAGAAGGAGGCGGGAAATCCGAACTGCTGGATGAAATCACACGCCATCTGACAGTTCGACGAGTGGTGATGAACCTTCTAGAAGAAGGATTAGGGATGTAGAGTGTCTTGGGCGAGAAGGCATATGTCAGGATGCGTCCCGAACAGAGCATCACTGCTCTTCGGCGGTGGCCGTGCTTTGAGTTTGTGAATCTGTTGGTGGAGAAGAGACTGGGTGGGAGCAGTGGGAGAAGAATGGAGAGGGGAATCAGGGAATGTGAAGTTTCAACTGACACGTGGCAGGAAGAGGAACAAGGGACGGTGTCGGTGGGTTTTACAGTTTTTAAAGAGAAAGTATTTCGTGCTCTGCCCAATGACGCGATACTACACGAGTCCGTGTCCGCGGCCATACCGCCATACCGGTGATGGAGAGATTTTTACCCACTATTTTACAATGTTTTTTAAGTAAAGAAAGCTATTCAACTATTTAATATTTTTGTAATATAATAAAAAAAAAATTTCTCATTCGAATTTTGAAATCATGATCTCTTGTATATAGAGATCAAAACTATTTAAATTTAGTGTTGGAAAAAATATCCGTTTAGATCAATTAATTGGCTGATTAGTCATTAGCGGTAATCAAACCATTACAAAATTTTTTTGATTAATTGACCGATTATTTTCGATTATGGCCGATTATTTCCGATTAATTGCATGGTGGTACTTTGTTCGTCCAATGACCGTATACTGTTATTTATAACACTGGTTGAATCGGACCGGACATCGAACCATCAAAGCTTCGGTTAAACAGTTCACTGGTCGAATTGGTAGGTCAACTGATTTAATTGTTAGTTTTTTAAAGCATACATAACTTATTATTTGAAAATCAAATTGATTATTTACTTTTGCATCTTCTAATCAGCTAGCAAAGAACTGATTAAAAAAAATTTAGAGATAATAGAAAAATCACAGTTCAACATTTTGATTATTCAATATACTTGACAGTTGACATATAATCTTTTGCAAGTACCCTCACACATACATTTAAAGTAATCTCATAGAACAAAATAACAGTTTAATATCTCTAATATAAAAAATACAAAGTTATTTGTCGTGAATCACGATTAACTTTTTATTCTCACAATATTTTTCCGTTTCTCAATAAAGTGCTTGTAAATTTTTTGGTTCCAACGTAGTAAGAAAGTAAGAGTCTGTTCGGCCGAATTATTGTTCACGTGGAAAAAAAAATTTAGTTCAACTGAATTTTTTTTTTGCCACAAAAACAGTGTTTTTCAATTCAGTACCTGTGTCCGTGTTTATTCTCATTTGTCGGCCAAACAGATCCTAAAAGGGCTCATCTGTGATATGTGAGATTTAAATTCCATGGAAAAGTAACAGAGACAACCATTAGAATATTTTTTTTTTTTTTGAGGGGTTAGCAGAGGCTGCCAAGTGCCAACCATAAAAATGTATTAATAACAGGAAAAAAAGTATTTACATAGTGGGATGCAATAATTACAGATCAGCCCCTCAAACCATTAGAATTTTAACATCATAATATTGATACAAGAGTTGCAAAAAAATAAAAAAATAAAAAATCTATACAAGTCATAAGGTCAAATGAGACTAACACTAAATTATTATAAATTTGGGATCATTTAAGCCCATAAGAGAGACCTGGGAGGCTGGGACTCCAAATGTTAGTTGAATTAAAAATTTTAGAAGAGACAATTTAGGATTTCAACTTGATCCAATGCATACCAGTTCACCTAGATGATAACTTCTCAAGAATTGTATCTCTATTATCCAACTACTCTTGATAGTTGTGTTATACTTAGTTAACTATTAAATTAATTACATAAATAAATTTTAACAAATTTTAATAAAATTTAGATCTTTAAGAATATGTATATATGTGTGAAATGAATGTATTTTAATGTTTTATTTGATATATAATAAAAATAATTATTATATTAGTATTATATGTTATTTACCTGCTACCGTTTCATTATCAGACAATCATAATAGATAAGGATGCAGTACAGTTAAAGCAATTCGTAGCGGATAATAAAATATGAGTAAAAATAATTTGTACTTTCATTCGACTCTTATCGTAGCCGTTAACACCTCTACGTGTACTTCATTTCTCTTTGAGTAACACGCCACACATGTTGGTTTATATTTGATTGACGTCTACATTTAGTCTATACAATTTAAATTTAAATTTTAAATCTAAGATAAAATTAGGATTGTTGATCAGAGACAATTCACAGTACAAGGAAGAGTAAAAATAAAAGTAAACAAATATACAAGAAATAAAAAATAACAATTATTATAGCTATTCCGAATAGTAAAAATATTATTTAGATGTACATTGTTATTCCGAATAGTCTTTATTCTATAATAATTTCTATTCTCAACACATTCAGACATACCCATATATTATCATATATTATGGTGTAAAGCCGGATTTTCATAACCAAAAATAAAACACAACATGTGTATTACCTCTTGGAGCGAAACTCTTCCGAGTAAAACGCAATGACAAGGTTGTGTTGTGGTATGTTTCAAAATTTTCATATATTGATTTGTAGATTTAATTTATTATTTTCAAAATGCTACAGAAAAGAAAACCCAAGATATTTTATGGCACGTAATCGCAACTGTCTGATTCGATTAGGAAAAAATATTTTTAGGAGTCTTGTATGAGAATATTTCCATCCCAACAATTCAAATTGATTTTTAAATAACTGTTAACTACTAAATAGAAATTAAGTTGTTCTTAACTTATAAACCTTCACATCCCTACAATTGAAATTAGAGTTTCAACTAAAAATAATGTCAGTGATTAAAAAAAATTCAGTCAATAATTTAACTAGGGTGGAGCTTATAAACAATTTCTTAATTAATAAGAAAATTTTCTGTATATAGTTTCTAAATAAAATAAAGTCGAATACATTTATGAAATTGAAATAAGAATTGTCATCTTAGATTAGAAACTGTAATAACACAAGAGTTTCTAATCATACCAGAAATGAGATGCTCTGATATCTAAAAAATATTCTTAATACGAATCTTTAAACAAACCCAATTCCAAGGACACCGTAAATAATTTCGGAAGTGGGGAACTACACGCCTAGATGGTGACAGACTAAAATTGTGGATATAATTTGGATAGGAGCGACAAACCAAAATTTGCTCCAACGATTGTTGATAGAGGATAATTTGTGGGCCAGCTGTTGAAAGATGCTGAAGAGCAACTGATGGCAAGAATAAATTGAGAGAATGTGAAGATTGTTGCCAAAAATCTGCAACGGAATTGATTATTGATGATAAAAACAATTATTATTTTATTTTATTCGAGTAAAGTTGGGATGAAATCCTTCAATTGTTGAAATATCATTTAGTAACTTACAAGCGTCGGCGCTTAAAAAAATATGATGGATCCAACTATTAAATTGTTTACTCCCTTTTTTAAGCACTGTATCCGAAAATTTAATACAGATATATACATACAAATATGATTTTGATTTTTAATTATTTGTATCTAAATAGTAGATATATATTATATAATTTAATATATATTATGAAAATATCTCTCCTCCTTATTAAGGAGCTTAATGTCTAGATCCCGCAAGAGTTCTTATTTTATTTTCTTTTTTTCAGAATGATGCTCAGCCGTTGAATTTCCAGATCGCACATAGATGAATCTTTCAAATTATGTGCTTCAACACTTAAGCATGCACTGGTCGCACCGTATATGATCCCAGCGCCCGTAGACCGCGCCTCTGAACCACGCATGGCGCCTGCGGACCGAGCCTGTGCACCGCGCACCCTTTTTTTTCTGCTGAAGGCGGGATTCGAACCCAGTTGGGTTCTGTTGGTGCCAAAATTCTTACCACTACACTAGAGTTCACATGTGTTATCTTGTAGATAAATATAGTATTTAACTATTTTTCTCTACAAATTTGATTTAAATTATAATTATCTAAATATCATATATAAAATAATAAAAAAATATATATATTAATAGCCGTATCGTATCCTTCATTTTTGAAAATTGCCGTATCACCGTATCCATATTGTATCAGTATTATTATTGCTTTGAGATTTGTGCAGCACGTATTTGGACGGTTGATTTTCAAAAATGTCACACAAATAATAAAATAATGAAACGCTTGATCTTCTTCATTTTATAATATTTTATAATGAAATAATATGTTTCCGTTACAACGCACGGGTACGATGCTAGTTTATGTATATATCTATTGATATCCGATATCCAATTCATATTCGTCTAATATCCAATCCTAATCCGAAAAATACAAATGGATACATATATGTTTTGACCACCATCCGATTGGTTTGCATCCCTATGAATTACTGTTAAAATTGTATACAGCATAAACTATATAACAAGTTCAGTTTGAAAAAAAAATGAGAACATAATAATTATTTTATCCAACATATACATGGAATTCTTTTTTCACATTTTCGAATAGTAGCTATTCCAACATATACATGGAATAGAGAATAACAGCTATTTTAACTATTTCAAATAGCAAAAATATTATTTGATTGTATATCGATATTCCGAATAGCCCCTATTATATTATAGCTCTTTATTCTAGCTATTCTCATATCATTCAAACAGAAACAGAGTAGGTCCGATGGGCATTGGACCTACTTTGGTTCCAACGGGTTCACTCACCGTCGGATTGGCTTTAGGATTCGCGCCAGAGCTTTCGTGTCTGCTTTAATATTCGCGTGCACAAATCCTGAAGCAAATTAGATGGTATATCTGCCCATCGGAACCAAACTAGGTCCGATGGGCATCGGACCTACACCTTTCTCCATTCAAACATATCCTAAAAAGGTTGCTAAGTGCTAAATAGTTAAAAATATGGACGCTGATAACAATCCCTGCATCCTCCACCCCGCATTTATCCTTGCAAATACTGCCAAAAAAAATATGGGGCGACCGCTCAATCATTAACGAGCGTTTAAAAAATTGCAGGTATTAAACTCGAAGCATCAAAGTATTTACCTTGAATTTGTCAGGTATTAAACCCTCTATAATGATCTTTATTTATGAAAGAATAAATCAATACATTAATTGTCCCCGTACAAAATTTCATTTTTTTTAAACGTCCGCGCACAACTGGGGACCATTAAACATGGGGGGGGGGGCGCTCAATCATTAATGAGCGTTTAAAAAACTGCGGGTATTTAACTTGAAGCATCAAAGTATTTAACTTAAATTTGTTAGGTATTAAACCCTATGCAATTATCTCTATTTATGAAAGAATAAATCAATTCATTAATTGTCCCCGCACAAATTTTTTTTTTTTTTTTAATCGTCCCCGCACAACTGAAGACCATTAAATAAACAATTCCCTCACCCCAATGATAAATACTCTGAGACATAATGATAAATATTTTATGTTACATAGATTAATACTTTAAATTATATGGATAAATACTTTATGTTACATGGATAAATACTTCTCAGGCATACTTGCAATTTTCAGTAAAACATCAATGATAAATACTGTTAGACATAATAATAAATACTCTATATTACAAGGGTAAATACTTATAAAAAATAATAATAAATATTTTTGAGAAATTTAGATATACACCCATCATAACTTCATTAATTAGATATTTACCCATCAAAACTTTAAATTTACTTATTTCCCCATTCAAATCCATCTATTTTATTTATATCCCATTTAGTAATTTAATCAAATAAAAATATTAATTAAAATTAATAAAACAAATGAAATGACATTTTTGTCCCCAACTTTAAATTACATAACCAAACAGCTTAATCTTTAAAAAATCTCTTTCCTCTCACACGAGAACGCAATCAAATCATTCATTCTCATGCACGGCCATGGCATCAAGTAGTGATGACGAGACCTCAAATTCCCATGCTGAGAGGATTCAACACTGAACACGTCATTTCACGATTCTCTTAGTCGCTTCCATTTACGTGTTGATCTGAGAGCGATGCAAGAGGTGCCTAGCGGCCGCATCCAAACACGAGATCGGCATCACTCTGGCGGAGATTGGCATTCCCATGTCTCTCACCTCCTGTCTCACTAACTTTTCATCCATCTTCAAATTTTGGAATTTGGTGGGAATAAGAATGGCAGGATACGTAGACGAGGGCTTCGGTCAGTACATTGATAACATTTTTATTTACCCATTTTCTTCTTTTATTTTGTTTTATTTTTGGTTTTGATATGACAAAAGACAATAATTGTATGGAATTAGTTCATGTATTGAACTGGGTTCACTGTATCTATAATTAATTGGAATAAAGAGTGACTGATGTGTGAGGTTTATAGTATATTTAGGAAATACTAGCTACCGATTTAGTTGTGGTAAAAAATAAGTATATACATATTTTGTCTCTAACTTTAATTCTTTGATCGGGTTAGTCTTGGAGAGCTCTTGAACTGGAAGAGAGTCACCATTCGAGTTGTCAGTACATGAAGGAAAGGAAGAGTACAACATAGATTTGAATTTAGGGACAAAAGCGTCATTTCATTTGTTTTATCAAATTTAATAATATTTTTAATTGATTAAATCACTAAATGGGGATATAAATAAAATAGATGGATTTGAATGGGGAAATAACTAAATTTGAAGTTTTGATGGGTAAATATCTAATTGATGAAGTTATGATGGATATATATCTAAATTTCTCAATATTTTTTTGAACATCAATTAATAGATAATCATTTATTAACAATGATTGTTATTAGATAACAGTATAATTAATGCAAAGAATGTTTTTAAATGAATAATTAATGCGGAAATTGTTATTAGAGGAATGCATAATTAATACAGAGATTGGTATTAAATGACAGTTTAATTTAATGCAGAGATAAAAAGAAAACTTTTAACGAAATTAGTAAGAAGATATATAACAACTAAGAAAGAAAGAGAGTGTGAAGAAAATGAAGGAATGAGAGTGAGAAATTTCATATAATTATTCTAAAAATATTGCGCCTCAGCTTCCTTGGTGGTGGAAGGCATACAAAAAATAACACAACTTTTGGGGTGACACAATTCAAAATTTAAGAAGTCGTACGCGGCACCCTGGTCCGTATATCTGGATGGTTAATGGATTTTTTTTTGGCAACCGTTGATCAAGTTGAAACACTTTTTTCATTGCGTCCACTGATTGATTGGGAGCAGAATGATGATTTTTTATTAGTTTGATTCTTGAGATGGGGCTCTGATTTGTTGTTTTCGGGATGGACAGCCACGACTAACACAATTTTTATTTCTATCATTTTTTTCAACAAAAAAAAAAAAAAAAAAAACCAATTTTTTTTTTTTTTTTTTTTATCTGAAGAACTTAACTTCTAACACAATCACAAAACACTGGTGCGGCTTTAAATATTGAGGTCGCACTATATCTGGGACCGCAGAATACCAGTACAGCCCCACATATATTTCTTTTTTAATATACTGAGATGTCTCAGCTTTTACGTAATCGATGTGTACATAAAAATATAATTTAACTTTTAGCGTAGGGGCCAATGTTATATGTGCCTCGACATTCGTGTAGAATGCTATTTAACGGTTGAAATTTTCCAAACTTTGAGATATTTAAGAGGATTCGAAATCCAAGCGGAAAATAATTTGTTTTGAGATATCTGAGTGGATGCGAATTTTAAAAAAAAAATCTTTAGACAAAAGAAACAAGAAAAAAATAGAGCTGCAAAACAGCAGTGCGACTCTATATTTGGATCCGCATCGGCATAGTGGGGATCTCAATATTTAAAACCGCACTGGTAGGGGCGGAACCAAGGCCTGGGCTCTTGGTCCTCTTTGGTCCAAAAAAATATACAGAGCTAGCTTATAGTTTCTACTTTCTTGGTCCCCTATCGATCATTCCTGATTCCGTCACTGCGCACTGGTGTTCTGCGGTTGTGCTAGAAGTTGAATTTCTCATAAAATAAGATTTTTTGGTTGACTTTTTTTTTTTGGAAAAATGATAGAAATAAAAATTTCGGTGGGCTAACATCTCAACTCAAGGTATGTCATTCAGAGAAGCTTATGATTTTTGCTCACCTAAAGCAGCTTGCTTGGTCGTTTGACGAGGCCGAAGATGTTCTCATGCGGAGGTGGGCTCCGAATGAAAGTTACACAGCAAGTTTCTTTTATAAAACAATCATGGCAAGTGGGGGAATAAAATGGAGACAATGAGATTTGGAGCAGCTATATATATACCGGCCAAGGTAAAGATTTTCAACTTCTTGCTTCTTAAAGATGGAATACTCACACATGAAAATATGCATCGAAGAGGGATGTTTTGTGCATCAATTGTGTAGCTCTTGCCTATTGGAAATGTCAGTGTACTTGTTTTTCAAATGCCCGTATGCATCTCGGAATTCAGATCACTCCAGGTACCCAACTCAAGCAAATTGTACACGGACGGTCCATGATCGTTTTTTAACTTGGCATGAATCTCAAAGCACAAATAATATTGTTCTCCAACGCCATCTCTGAATAGGCATTGTTTTGAGTTAATCTGAGCCAATTGTTTCAATTTGCTCTAGTCAGGTACCTGGGAGGATTCAGATTCATGCATCTCGGGTGTGGATCATATTGCTGCTAGGATCGGTTGTCAATTACTTCGAACAGAGGACACTGTTGCCCTACCCTGAAAATCAGGCTGCCCTATCTTGAAAATCAGTTTGTCTTACTATGAGCTCAACTTAATCTCAAATGTAGCTCTGGAAAAAAAAATTGTGCATGCGCAACCCATTTTATTTAGAAATTAAGTAAGATGCAACTCAATTTGTTTAAATTTCGCACAACTAAAAAAGAAAATCGCACAACTCACTATCGTTATTTTTTTCTTTTGGCTCTGCTGGCAAATTTATCTTGATGATTAAACCCGATTCGATAATTTGAGGGTTAGTTATAATTTAGTGGGTTTAAACCCGTTTCAATTAATTATTTAAACCCGATTCAATAATTTCTTGTTCTATGCTGGAAATTTTTTTGCATGAGTCTCTAGCAACAAACCTGGTCCAGCTCATGACATGCAGTGAATGGACATATCAAGCGAGTTAAATGAGCAAATATATTCATGATGGTTACATGAAATAATCGGAGACAACGTAAGTACGTAGCGATGCTATTTTTAGGGGAGGAAGATTGCAGGGGCGAACGTAAGATTTCTGTCAGGGAGGAGCAAAAATTGGATTTAAAAAACTTATCAGATTTAAATCCACTAGCTAATTGGGTACTAATAAAAAAAATAACATAATTAAAAATTATGGTTCTAAATCACGAGGTTCCCAAAATTGAATTATGGTGGTAAACATGGTTGTAAATATGATTCTAATTTGATTCATGACTTCTTTGTGGTTTTTTTTTTTTTCCTATTTTGTATTTTTCTTGATAATTTGTACAAGTTTTGACTTATATTTTGTTTAATAGGAGATCAAAAACATCAAATTTTGACTTGTATTTTTGTCTAATAGGCACAAATCTTTATTTTTTGACAATAAATGAAGATAAGATTAAAGTAGAATTTCAATCAAAGAAGTCTATTATGTATTTTTCAGGCCCATTAGGCTCAACTTCCCCTTCTCTCTCATTTAATATGACATATGAGGTCCTCTAATATCAACCAATCATTTAATGTGGCATATGGGATCCCATAACTTAACATCTTGGATTATAAAACTCCATGTTTATTCTCATTGAACCAATCTTCTTCTTCCTTCAAAATTTACCCAAAATTAGAAACACTTGAAAAAAATCGAAAATGTGCAAGGAATAAAGGGTAGAGGTGAAATTGGCTTCAAAATAACAAAAATTTAGCCTAAAGAGGGACAAATTAATTTTCAGAGAGGGAAAAAACCAGAATTAATCTATTTTTTTCCACTATTTTAAAAAATCTAGCACCCCCTTGGACTACACTGGGTCCACCCTTGGAAGATTGCCTCCAACCATGTTGTTGGAGAGAGCAATGCAATGAAGTGCATTAAAGCATATTGAACAAGGTAATGAGATGTTTGATGTATATAATATATAGGGATTGTTTGTACTTGTATTTTTAAATTTTTAGAACCGTGATTGTAATCACAGCTTATTAATATTACTTTGATAATTATTTTTTTCTTTTTCTAAAGTACATTCAATTTTTATAATACATCTACCTCTCATGTTGCATATATTTGAAAAATATGATTAAATTAATCTACCTTTTTTGAGATATACTAAACTTAGATCACAATGATAATTCATAATTCTAAAAAATAAATGTGAACAGGTCCCAATGTTAATTCATAATTCTAAAAAAAAATGTGTATGCTTATTTGTTAACAAAGATTTGTATGGATGACAACATTTAATTTAATATTATTTAAAATAACTGTGTATAATTTTCTCAGGCTCAGTAATTGATGAAAGAGTATCATAATATATTATAAACAAAGGTTTAAATAGCATTTATCATGTCATAGCAGAATGACCGAAAAAAAACAACATTATTGTGATATTGCACCGCTATAGCGCGCTATTTAGAACCTTGATTATAAACGACTTCAGAGTAGGTATGATATCCAACAAATCTACTTTGGTTCGATGGGCTTAATTATCGTTCGATCCGTATGAAGATGCGTACACTCGCTTTAAAATCCATACGTATCTACTTCAATTTTTATACACATAAATCTTACTATGAATCAGATAATATCGGAGATAGTTGGACTCAAAAGTTAGATCCGATGTCCATCAAACCTACTTCGTTCTCATCATAAACACCAGGTTTAAAGTAGACAGCACCAAATAATATGTTGTTCCGAAATTGTACTTGTAAAGCCGAAAATATTTCGGCACTAACCGGCCCCTAGAAAGACAATTAAAGCCCATTTGGTAATATTTCAGCACAGACCTCAAATCGGCCCGAAGGCCTTAGGCTGTCGCCACTGGCACGCGATAATCTCGTCAAAAACCCTAGTTCTTATCTTTATAAAACCCTAGCGCAGCCGCTTCTTTTCTCCCAGCCTCTCTCCCTCTCTCTATGCTTTTTATATAAAACCAGCGCCACGCCTCCTAAAAGCAGCATCAACTCATTCAATTGTTCTGAAAATTTTGCTTTAAAGCTTGTTATTTCTTTTTCGATTTAGATTATAAGTCCCGAGAGATTGGGTTGGAATTGCGGTGACGAGTCAATAATGTTCAAGCTCAACAGACCAGATCGCAGGTCCCTCGATTCAACAATCGTAGGGATTTGTATGTCGACACACCCGCTGAACTGAGCATTTCCCTCCCGATCTCTCTGTTTAATTTGCCTTTTGCATTTTGTTGATGTGTTTTTATGTTGATTTTTAATGGAGAAGACTGCGATGAGGATAACGAGCTCCCTCTACTGATGACCGTGAGGACTCTTGCTGGCAGAATCGAACCTAATTACAATCGCCACCACTGAGTACAGATCTTCTCCTTTTTCAATTTCATTATGATTCTTATTTTTCAGATCTTGCTTTGACTTGAATTATCTCTCTACATGGATGATGAGGAAGTCAATTATATATATTTCAACACTTGGTCTGAACGAATCAATGATTCTAATTGATGTCATTCATTCTTCTGAATCCTATTTTTGATCTAATTTGAGGAATTTGTTGATTTGTGTCTCTTTATACTGTTTGTGTTTGTCAAGTGAGGAAACTTGAAATGAATTCTTAGGACACCTTCCTACACTGCGCAGTTTCAAAACTGCTCAGTGGATGAGAAAAAACATTTCAGCTCCTGATGCCAATCAATTGTTTAGTTTCAATATTTAGAACTTTTATCTTTTCAATTGCCGATGATGAGAAGTTAAAAATGTTGGAATTACCATCTGAAAACATTGATGTAATTTTTTGGCTGTTTTCTGAGGCTTGATTTATATCAATTTTTATGAGTAATGATTTTGATTTTTTCCTGTGAGGATCAAGACCTGAAATAGATAGGAAGTGCCGTATGACACTTATAAGCAGTTGTTCCATTCCCTTTTCTTGCTTCCCATTTCTGCATTTTCGTCATTCCTTTGTGGTTGATTGAATTTGCAGTCTGGGTTTGTTCAGAAATTGTGTCTGTGCATCTGTGTGTGTGATTTTGACTTGGTCACTGAGGATGTTTTCTTAACATTCAAATTTTAATGAAGTTTTATTGAGGGGCCTGAGCCACGTCCCTGATAGCCAAGAGCTTTGACCAGGGATGCTATGATCGGGCCTAAATTAAGTCCCTGTTGATGTTTCACTGTTTGATAGGAACCTGTGCTTATTACCAGTATTTGCACGGAGCCGTTTTATGTGATTACAATTGTAACCTTTGTTGTCAAATAATACCAAACTAATGCTTTGTTAGCAATTTCTATAATTTAAATGTGCGAGGATGAGAACATAGTCATGCACCACTCTGATTGAGATTCGTCTCATCTGTGCTGATAATGACATAATACCCATTTACATCTCTGAGCCATGTTTTTCATTGTGTTAATATCTATAAAAGAAATGCGTTGTTAATATTTTGTGGAGAACCAAATGATGTGGATCCTTAGGATCCGACCTTGATGCGGACCGAATTGTGCATTTTGCACCTGAAGATAACGATTGTGTCTGCTGATGATTCTCCCTAATTTAAATTATTTTCCGTGAATTGTTTTTTTGTTAATTCAGAAATGGAATTGGATGTTTATAATCTTATTTTAGGGCATGGTATTATTGCATGAATAAAGTATCAGAACACATCTGTCAACCATTACATGAAAATTATAATTCCAAGCTAAAAGAAAGTAAATGCAAGCGGAATGTAATATATCACAAACATAGGGTTTGTTAGACTATTAAGTCTATTAAATATTTTTTCACCCATGATTTTTCTTCTGAAATGTTAATTTCAATTTGATGTATTATCTGGGCCTAAATGAAGAGATTTTACGGAAAGAGGAAGTACCGTTGATAGGTGCGATGATCTTTCTTTCGTTTTAGATAGGAAGATCTGATAGACTCCCTTATTTTGTCTCATCTCTTGTGATTTGGAAATTTTGAATTTTCGTCGTTCTTGTGTGTTAAACAGTTTTTTTTTTTACAGAAATTACATTGTAAATGATGAGAAAAATTAAAATTTACAGTTATCCCTGGCCGACATATATGGATGCTGAAAAACTTAATTCTGATGCAATGATTTTATAAACTTCTTAATATATTGTTATTTTTCTGCCTATGATGACAAATGAATTTCTGAAAGCAGGTTATCGAATCAGCTTTTTTGAAAAACCACATCTTGACTAGGACGGTCCGAGGCTCGTTTATTTAGAATCTCCACTGCTTGCTTGCTTTGTTTTGTCAGTACTTGTGGTCGTGGGATTTTATGAATTTCATCCAATTATTATGCAATTAATTGACTGATTTTAAGCTAGATGTTTTACTACGTAAGCAAGATCAGCTTCTTGGTTGGATCTAGAAAAAATTCGATCCTGTCAAAAATTAATTTTCTCTTGCGAGATAAAACCATTGTCTCAACTCACCTGGATCTGATTTCTCGTTGATTATCCGGGCCCTTATTATCTGGTACATATTTATTAATTTGATCTACTATTTGTTTTGATTCTTTTTAAAACAAACTGTTATTCGGATGAGTCGAAGATTTCGTGAAAAGCATATCTTGATGCATGATACCGAGAGAAATTGTCAAATTGCAAACGCACTCTGTCCCAAAACCTTCAATGTTTTGAGGCAATTTCTTCGTTTGCAAAATGGATCGAATTTTGTATTCGGTTCCACAATCTCGTCCGCGAGTGAGCTTTGCCATGATCTTGCGGAGGTAGCTTTGGATTACATTGTAATCATGTTTATAATGAAATGTGTTGTAACTAAATTTTAAATGGGAAATAAATCATGATTTACTGATTTAGGAACATAACAAGTACAATTTCAGCCCATTAATTAGATAGCGTTGTAATTTTCCAGTGGGCTTGGTGCCCAAAACTGTTTTTAAGGAAAAAAGCCAGGTAAAATAATGCACGATTCCTTATTGACCGTTAAATTAATATTCGACGTCCAAGATTCAAAATTAATACTGAGCGTTAAATTAATATTCGACGTCCAAGATTTAAATCAGACCATATGAATGCATTGCCTCACTCATTTAGTTTTAGGGTAAGTATTGTTGTACTGTTTGTGAACTTTTAATATGCTTGCATTGCCGAAATATTGACTGAAGAAATGTAAAATTTTAAACTCAACTATTATCAAAAAATTTGCATATGAGAAATTGTTCAACAGATGAATATTTTGTTTTTTTGAATTATTAAAAACATGTATAATAGAGAACAACGTAATTAACTGCCTAAGAATCTATGTAGAGAATATTAAATGAAATGTATAATTTAATAAAACTACATTTCACCTTAGACACAACATAAAGATTATGAATGCGAAGAAAGAAATAAAAGTGCATGAATCCTTTGATTAAAATAAATTAGAAAAATAAATAAATTGAACAATAGTAAATATAACGTGTATCCGGTATCCCTTATGCTCATTTAAATAAAGACTATGCAGTTTACAGAAATAAATAAATAAAATGATCGGATCTATTTGAAAAATAGCTCCTGTGATTCTCATGATTGTTTTGATCGGAACATATTTTCAAATTAAATCTTTATTATTATTACTATGTTTTTTGATAGTGGGCTAAAAGAATATGATATAGATAGTCAATGCTTTATTAGTGTCATTGAATGCTAGATCTGTATTATGTTGATTCAATTGCTATGTATGAAGTACTAATCCTCTTACATCAAATTTGCTAGGAACCAAATTTTACAAAATAAATAAATTTCCTTGATGTGAACCGTTTAAGTAGTTTCATATATAGTAATGTTCATTGGAAAGTTTTTTATTTTTGCGTACTGCATTGAAAATATTTAATACAAGATAACTTTTGAATATTACATCATAATTTTTTTTTTTTTAATTATGATTGAACAACACCGATCGATGCCCATTGAACTAGCCCCTCCTTCATCCGGATGTTGGTGGAGACATACATTAAGCTCTTTCGTAAATATGACCTGTGAAAGGGTAGGTTTGAACGGAAGTTAGAATAACTAGAATAGTGAAATTTGAGAATAATAATGAAAATAGAGAAAATAGTGATTTTCAGATTAGTATGAAAATTGTGCTATTCATATTAGTAAATTATTATTTAGATTTTGTATTTGGAATGGTGAATAGTTGTAACCAATATATCATAACTAAATTAGATACTAATCATATAAAACTTTGGGTCAATGGTTCACTGATCAGACCGATGAATCAACTTGTTTAACCGCTGATTTTTTAAAAAAGTTATAACTTACTATCCCAAACTTTACCTGAATATTTACTTTTGCATCTAATTCTTCTAACAAGAAATAATGAGAATGTGTATGTGTCTTAACTCTTAAATAAAACAGATATCTCTTCCTCTTCCCAAATATAGCATATCAAACAATAGCTCGTATTGAATATATCAGTACTGTGTTTTGAGAAATTATCTTAATCAAATATAAAAGCCACTAATGGTGCTAAAGTTCATGTAACAACAATACAACGAGTGTTTTAATATTCGGTTCTTATTCAGTATTCGGAAGGCCATCGAATATCTCATATACAGTATGCGGCCGAATATTCGGATTTTTATTCATATTATATATTTGGATTTTCAAATGAAAAATCACAGGCATTAACTCTAATAAACATAGATAAACATAGATGAACATTATAAATAAACATAAATAAAACATAACACAAGTTAGAACAAGTTAAGAACCCATTGTACAAAATTACAAAACTACAAATAAGCATAAATAAAACATAAGTTCAAATTTAAATAAATAAAATTATAACTTATTCGGTTCTTATTCAGATTCTTATTCTCTATTCGGAAATATTCGGTTCTTATTCGGATTCTTATTCTCTATTTGAAAATATTTGACATTTGGAAATATTCGGCTGAATAGACAATATGCGAAAAAATATATTCGGCCAAATATTGGTAGCTTCCACATCAAACCACCATGATTCCATATGGAACCTCCTCTTTTTTCTTTTCTCCCATCTTGCCTAAGCATTATTGCCGCATGATCACTATGAATACGAGGTAAATTATTAACATATGCTTGTGAATGCATCTATAACCATCCAACCGTTGCCACCACCCTATCTAGCCTCTCATGGATCGTCTCGGAGGCACTCCTTTTGTTTGTCCATGTGAAAGCTGAACCCTTAAACCCCATATCAATTAGCCCCTCGTCAAATAGGAACTCTTTAAAATCCCGACTATTCTTGTTTAGAATCGGACCACCACCTACTTTCTCACTTTCATCCGCAATAGCACTAAAACCACCAATTACACAAACCGGTGTTCCTTTTGCTATGATTCTCAAAATTTGTCTCCAAATTTGTGGGTTTCGAGTGTTGTTTGCATTCCCATAAACACACACTAGCTCCTACTCTACACCACTTGCATTTGTAACCATTGCATGAATAAGTGACCTCGATTTGTCTTTTACTTGCAATCGAGTGTCCCTGTTCCACATCAACACGAGACCCCTAGACCGACCATATGCCAGTACAAAGGAAAAATTATTGAAAGACATTTGCTGAAAAATATTTATGGTTTTTCTGACCGAACACTTGGTTTCCGCAAGAAAACAAATATTCACATGTGTCAAACGGAGGAGTGCTTTAAGGAACTGCTGCTTGACTCACCTCCACCATTCTTTTTTGTTAACATGGTAAACCGATGCCTCCTGGCCATCAGCTCCCATGTTGTCATTCTGGTTAGCATCTATCTGCATGGAAGATTGCCTAGCATGAATTAGCCCAATAACTAAACCTGTGCACTTAAGAGAGCCTCCATAACAATCATGCCCTTTTGAGCTTCCCCGACCTTTCCTTTGGCCTGTCTTTGTTCCCTTCTATCCTGACCTGGTATGTTCAAGTTTATTTCTGCCCTATGTATGTACCCGCTTCTATCAGGTCTAGAAATTGGTATTTCAACCTTCCTCTCTTGGTCTGGTACCCACAGAAGATGGATTTGTCTCCTACTTTAACGGTTAGCTTTGTGTTTCGCATGGAAAGTGCCCCCCATTTCTTTCTATTTGGGTTACCTGTACTGTCATAGCCTTTTAGGCTACATTTTTGGCTATATGCTTTAGCCCTTGCACCCGGTGCATCAGTACCTTTACACTCATGACCTAGTGGGTTTGCCTCCCCTTGTGGACCGGTGTATGTGCTTGAGGTTGAGGAAGATGATGATAGTGGCAGGCTTCTTTGTTCTTGGAGGAGAATTAACTTATTGTGTGCGGTTAGTAGTGAAGAACTGGCCTGTTTATAATCTGCTGGTAAGTACCTTGCTTCCGGGGAAACATCGTGTAGGTAGTCCCACACCGTTATCTCAAAGTAACACTCTTTCCAGACCTCTCCATAAGGTAATACAAAAGAGTACGATACTCTCTTAGGATCAATGCAGCCGAGGATAATGTGTATTTCCCTCCTGTCTTCTCCCCACATGTTTTCCTCATTAATTTTCATGACTTCTCCGAGCCCAACCATAACCATCTTAACAAAACAAGGGTGCCAAAATTCTTCAAGAAAACATGTGATTTTGATATTTATCTTGAATTGCTTCTGTTGGAAATTTGCATCCTTAGAGATATCCCATCTCTCTATTTGCCACCTCGAGTTCAAACACCACTCTTTTACATTTCTGACCACTTCATCCCTGTCCATGCCGGGGGGTAGTTGAATCAAGTAGAATTTGGTAAATTTGCGTCTTTGTGTGAAGCGTTCAGGGGGACCCCCATAAGTTCTTGCTAGATACAGCTGGACTTTAGAGATACACCCTTCACCGTAAACGTTCCAATTGGTGGCTCACACCATAATGGACTTTTTGAGTCCCTCCAGCAGATGTACGTTGTCAGTTGGTAGGTATACGTATCATGTGGTGACTTGTTTTGCACTCATTGGGAAATTTCTTTCCATGCTAGTTCCATGAGAAGAGGTTTTTGGGATGATTTTTGTGTAAGGAGAGTTTCAATAAAAGAAATAAGAAGGAGGTAAGTTTAAAAGCACATAATAAAACTCAACAGGGAATAAAACGAAGACAGTAAATTCAATAGCAAGTATCAAAATAGGGGAAAACAATCAATGTGGTGGTTCCGTGCTGTTTATGTATTTATGAGTTATTAGGTGTTGAGGAATAACTGTTTAGGATTTAGGTGTTAGGTAGATTGATTTGTTTAATAGGTTGACAGCTTGGGTGGGTGAAGAAATTAAGTTTTCTCCTTAGAGATGGGGAGAAGAAAAGAGGAGGAAGCCATTAATGCTTGGGGGATTTTGTATCACGTGTCGTAGACTGATATCTCCATATTATGTCTAGTTTACAGCCCTAATTCGCACTAAAACCTGTGTTTTAAAGCCTATAAATGTGGACTTTATACTTGTATTTCGATGAAATGTGGTACTGCTATGTTTTGTTTGGTATTTTGCAGGAAAAATGACGAAAAACTGGTTCTGACTACTTTTCATACGGCCCGTATGACATACCGTGCAGGCCGTACAAGATCTGCCCCACCACACAGAAGGTTCCATAGCAGAGGCATCAAGTCTCCAAGACAAAACATAGTCATACGGCCCGTATGGGGTTTCCTACGGGCCGTAGGACACTAAATGGGAAAATTCAGCTGGAATCTGAAATCAGTTTAATTCAAGGAGGCCGAAAAGGAAACCTCTGGAGGCGATCTGGGGGCATTAAAGGAGATATTCCTCACCAAAAAAAGGGGATTCGGGATTGGAACTCAATCATTCTTTCTTGGAGCAAAAGACAAGAGGAGGAAAAGAAGAAGAGAAGGGAAAAACGCGAGTTTTGCCACGGATCTTCGGATTTTCCACTGTTTTGTCATGAACTCTTTTATCTCTTGTTATTTGTGTTGTGAACATGAGTAGCTAATTTACTTTGTTTCTAGGGGTAAGATGTAGTTTCTAGTTTGGTTTTGTTGCATGCTACTTGGATTTTGTATTGAATGCTTTGTTTTTACTTTGTTGAGTAGTATTTCGATTGCTTTATTTGTGCTTGTTTGAATCGATTAGTCATCCCTCTAGATGAATGCGCACATCTATGTGTTAGGAGCCAAGTCTATGACATTTAATCCAACTGAATAAAGTATATGAAGTAGGGTGAAACCAAGGAGTACCCGAAAGG